>JAGXJF010002315.1:0-143414 GCA_019208055.1 Stipa capillata | reverse complement strand
CAGATCGGTAACAGCAGGTCCGGCCTCCGCGACGCGGCGGTCCGTCCTGGCTAGAACTCCGCCTCCTACGGCGGTGATCGGTGAAGTGTCGTAGGGAGTGGAATGCTCCCCGCCAGAGCGGTAGCGTGCTCGGCACACCTCTCGTAGAGCGCTATCAATCCATACTGCCCCAGGAGTGTCACAGGAGAGCTGAACCGAAGCGCGAGGCAGTGAGTTGGGGCATGTTGGCGACGCCCCCATCTGGCGCGTCTCCTCGTCACTGCGGGGGAATGAGTGCCCTGGCGCCTCGGCTGGGCAGCCACGACTTCGACAACCCCGGAGGCTAGAGACGATCAGTGAATCGTCGTCAGAGTCCAAGGTGGAGCCACGCCACCGGGGGAGGCGTCGGACGGGCAGTGTCGCACGTCGCGGCCCCTCACGCCGCCTCAAACAAGCGCGCTAGGCAAGACACGGTGCCAGGCCCCTACGTCGGGCGCAGGTCTGCGTCTCCTCCGTGTCACGACTACTAGGTCACCATCATCGTCGTTGTCTAGCGCGGGACTCCCCGTCCTCACACCCAGTGCCACCCGAGGGTGATGGCACCGAAGAGGCCGCCGATTCCCAATCCGCGGGGCCCCAAGCGAGGAGGAACAAGGATGGCGTGCGTCCTCAGGGAGCACGCATCCACGCGCTCAGCACTGATGCCCGCCAGGGTCGCCGTGCCGCCCGATCGAACCCGCAACATTCTGTGAAGTGGCGTGGACATGAGCCGTGACTTGTCCTACAACTCGGGCGCCGAGACGCTCGCTTCGAGAAAGGGGCCTTCCACGCGTCGCGGGCCCCCCCCCGGGGACGTTGTGGAGCTCCCCACGAACGCATCTCCTCGCTAGTCACAGGGGATCTAGGACGGCGTCGGAGGCCACCGTCCAGCTTGTTGTAGTAACCGCGCGACACGGGGCACCCTGTTCCTCGTCCGACCTTCAGGGAGTGATTGGAGCAGCGTCCACTCCCTTCACAATGAGTCGGCCCCAAGAGCTCCGACGCCAGCGTCTCTCGAGGCGTGACGAACCCGACACCTGTCCGCAAGGCGAACGAGGATGAGTAGCAACAGACAATAAATTATATGGAAGTGGTGAAGGGTTGACGTTCAGAAAAGAGGCAGCGGAAGACTACCCTCTCGTAGAGGGACAACGCTGTGAAATGCATCATCCGCTGTGGGCCCCCCGACCCTCGTAGGGACAAGGAACAGCTCTCTGCAAATCCAATCTGTTGAGATGTAGGTCAAATCCCCAGTAGGCAGAACTCCCTCGAGCCAAGGTCGCGCCGATACGGCCCAAACCCGGACGTGACATACGCCCAGAGCGCCTTGATCCGGTTGTCCTCCTCCGTCTAGGCAGTCAACGGTCAGCTGCAATTACCGCCTTCACACTGAAGGATTCTGAGACAGGGGCGAACCTCTTTTCTTCAAGGTCATCACGGAAAAATAACCACTCCTTCTCCCAATCGCCCCAGCTTGGCCCCTTGGACGCCTGGGCGCCGGTAGTCAAAGCGGAAAGGCCCTTTCGGGCCGTCGCGTGCTTCCTGAAGCTCACCACGCCGGTGCGAGAGGAGAAAGTCATCCGCTCTTCATCTCGTATGAGAGTGGTGGAGACCACAGAAGGGCTCTGTGGAGAACCAGCGAGAGGTCGCCGGGTGGCCTTCATAGCTGCATGGTCCCTCAGTTCCCACTCGAAGACAGCTATTTAGCCCTTCACGAACACCGACGGGTGGAGGTCGGTGTGAAACCCGGCTACGTTGTGGTAGTACTCCAAGGAAGTCGTAGGGAAAGACAGACTAGTCGCATGCCGGCAGGCAGAGTGCCGCAATCGACACATTGGCAAACGGCTGAAGACGTGACGACGCCGCTGCCCGTCTGATCGCTTATACGATAGAAGGCGGACCTGCAGAGCAGGATCCTGCTTCGCGGTTCTGGGGGGACCACAACCGGGGCACATTCTTTCTCCTGATTAGCGACTAGCCGGGAGAACATTGAAGCGACAGCTAAAAGGGGGGGGGAAGAAAAAAGAGGAGAGGGAGGAGGGGGGGGAGGGGGAGGAGAGGGAAGAAGGGGAGGACGGAAAGGGGGGGGGGAGGGAGGGAAGAGTGGGAAAGGAAAAGGAAGGTCGAGGGGAATGAAGTATCTTCGTGGTTGGACGCAAGTCTCAACTCGTACTCTCGAATTGGCATAAACTGCAGACTGTTAGGAGTAAACTAAGACACAACGTCGATCAGCGCTCTTATACAGCAGTGGGGCGTCCATCCCACGCAAGTATACTTCATCACCCCTCGGGACGGACTTGTCTCTAGCCGTTCGCTCCTGCACTCACGAAAAAAAAATGATACGAATCAGCGTCTAAGCCTACCGCGCGCCCGACAGCCCACACCTGACGACGAATCATATACTATTGTTCAGCGGTCAATGCAAAATCATCGGCCAACTGTCGAGTACCTCTGTTTCACGCCTGCGTTGTACCCGGCTTCTTCCCGCGGTGACCGGGTGTGTCTTGGAGCTAGCTTGGCTACACTAGGCCCGAGTCGGGTGTACGAGCCCGTCGAGAGTGCCCGCCCGGACCCACCTCGTGGTCTTGTCGCCGCCCGGGAGGCAGTCGCGTTCAACGGTGGACCTGAAGCGAGGAGCGCGAGTCGGCTCCACGGGCTTGACGAGAAAGGCCGCCCGCCGCGGTCATGTCTGCTCCTCACTGCTCCCGTCGGTGGGGACCTCGAGGACTGCCCACGTCGAGTGGGACCTACGGCCGAGGCAGTGCGGCGAGCACCGTCTGCCCGAAGTATTCTCTGACTCATGTGGGAGGGCAGTCGGTGTGGGGTTAACTCCGCTAGAGCCAGTGCGTTGACTGCTCTTGCGCCCGAATACCAGAATCGGCCGTCTCAGTGGCCTGTCACGGGGTTTCTGTGAGTGAACGGGGGGGAAGCCCACGGTTCGAAAGGGGAGAATGAGAATACGACGCGGTCTTTGCGCTGCTACGTGGGTCCCTTCACTATCCGGGGAGATTCCATCGGCCTTTTGCGCCCGTCCACTTCGCCGCCGGAATGTCACTGGGTCCTTGAGCATAACGATACCACGATCCGAGTGCGACGCGGTCCGCTGCGATGGGTCCCCTCGCTACCTCCAACGAGCAATCCCAAACGGCCGTGAACTGGGCAGGCGTAAAGCAGCCCCAAAGAAAATGTTCCTGTGTGAACAATACGACAGGCAGCAGTCAGAAAGTCATCCATATAATGCCCTCGCACCCGAACCAGGCATTGTACGAGCACGATGTTCGTCGTGGCATGTGGCGAGTAGTATATCATCAATCGAACGCAAAAGGGGAGGGATAACACCAAGGGAGTAACGGCTGTGTGAGCGTGGCATATAGACGACTCTCGATCATTCGAATCAACGTCTTAGCAAGTATGTGGCAGAAAACAGACAAAGCGACGAGCGACACGCGGTTCTATCCAAATTCATCTTAATGCCTATGCGCATAAAAAATATAGCTGTAGCAGTCCCATTGTTTTTCTGACGCCCATTTGCCTCTTGCAACAAGGAAAAAATTGCTGTATCATTCCATCGTTCCTACACCCATTTGCCTCTTGCAAGACATCATGCTTTAGGCATCCATTTGGTCTCTACACCCACATTGGCCTCTTGCAAAAAAAAATGCTGTAACAGTACCCCTTGTTCTTACACTAGTAGACACACGATAGCATGGAGAGAGAGCTACGTGCACATTCGAGCTATCGCCATACAACAGGAAAAAAAAAAAAAAAAAAAAAGAAAAAAAAACCACCGAAAAATGGAGCTCTAGATTGCGTCACGGACTCAGCACGACGGACCCGACGTAACACAGGTAGCAGAATAGACTGGATCGTCGCACTGGTCACACCTTTTGGAGCGGAGTCCCACGTCCCCCGCCCACCCACAGCGACGGTGCACCGCGGCAAGCAGCAGGGGTCAGCGGCAATGCACGTGTGGCCGAAATCGGTGTGCGCGTGGCAACGGCGGCAGACCAGGAGGCGTCCACCGGTACCGTTGTCCGAGGCGCCTTGCTTCCGGCGTGGCCCGACGGCCGGCAGTTGGGCTCCGGCCGGCGGCTCCCGTGGGCAACAGCAGGGCACACAGCGCGGTGGCTTCCCGGTGCTGGCGAGGGGACTCCCGGTCCGGGCGGCAGGGCCCGAGCGGCGGCTCCCGTGCGACGGCGGGCCCCCCCGGCGGTGCAGCTCCCGTGCGACGGGGCCCTCCGGCGGTGCGGACTCCCCTGGGCGAGCGGGTCCGGCCCTCGTTCTGGGCGACGCGGCTCCAGTGACGGCTTGCGGCTGCGGCAGGGCCCTCCCCCCTGGTGCGACGGCGCAGCGCCAGGGTCGCTGAGCGGGCAGCAAGCGGCCGCGTGGCCTGCGGGCCAGGCCGGCTTGAGAGGCGGCGGCTGGTCACGGCGGGGGTCGGGCCGGCTTGAGCGGCGGCGTGGCGGCACGCTGGCGGGCGGCGATGGCACGGCGGGGGCCCTGCCGGCTTGAGCGGCGGCGTGGACGTGCGCAAGACGGTCGGCGTGGAGCAAGGCGGCCGGGCGGCGTGCAAGGCGGCGTGGGGCGCGAGGCGAGCCGGCGGCGTTGGGGGAGCCAAGGCGGCCGGTCGGCGTGGGGGACCAAGGGCGCCGCGGCGTGGTGGCGGGGGAGCACGGCAGGGGAGGCCCCCCTGGAGGAGGCGCGCGGGGGGGTTTATAGCCCCCGCCCGAATGACCTAGTCGGGGCCCACGGCAAGGGGCCCGATAGGGTGTTACGGAGGAACCAAACGGCACAAAAAAGAAAAGGAGAAGTCAGATCGGAGGTTCTGGTGTAAAGATATCGTAAGTGCCGACTTACCTAACGGAGGTTCACGAAGTCACCCCAATTTTGAACGCTCTGGAAAATTGGAACTTCCGACTTCTGATCGTGAACTTCCGACTGTGGATCGGAACTTCCGATGTGGGATCGAAACTTCCGTGTAAATAGGAAATCGGCCAACCTGGGATATTGTGCAAAGAAGAAAAGAAAAGAAAGAAAGAAACGAGAAAAAAAATAAACGTAATAGTTTTTTCCGGCAGATTGTATCTCAGAGGGTTTTTTCGCTAAGGTCCTCTGTTTTGCCGCGAGGTCCGGGCGTTCGTATTCCGCAAACCTGGGCACGTCCCCGGAAACCCCACCAATTGCCCTTAGTGGTTCGTTGGTCCGGCCAGCCGCGCCGACCCCGCCAGGATCGGTGTGGCCGGTTCGGGACGTGCACTAATGAACGCCTCGCAACGTGGTCGAGGGATCTACTGTTTGGGGATGGGGGTCCCCGCGCTACCTAGTTTCAACGCCTTTTCGTAACTTAGGTAAATCGGTGAATCTCCAACCTCGTGCGCGACTCCAAACCGCGCAAACTGCCGAATCCGCGACAGTGGCTCCAACCTCATCGCGACGCCAAGACGCGCACATGCCCGAACCGCTACAGACTCCAACCTCGTCGTAGTGCCAAGGCCGCTCTATGCAGGACTCCGTGACAAACTCCAGCCATCGCGCGACACCAACACCGCTCAATGCCGAGACCGTGACGGCGACAAGTTCCGTGCATGACGGGACCGGGACCCCACCCGTGTGATATTCCCAAATATTCTCGAGAGGAAAGACCTACGCGCCCCTAGGGGCTGTGTAGTACATCTAGGGGCTAATTGTAAACGCCTGAGGGCCTTCCATGTAGATCTCCCCGCCCCTCCTTTTTCCCTATAATAGAGGGACACCCTCCCATTTGAGGGATCCAGAAATTCTGAAATCACTAGTGTCTTGCTCCTCCAGTGTTCTTCAGTTTGCAACCTCGCTGCGAGTTTCGAGCTTCTCGGCGTCGGTTACCCGCGTGTGCGGCCGCGGTGTCCCCTTTGCACGACGTAGTTTCCCCGGGTAAACCCTAGCGTCGGTCCGTGGAGCCGTACGGGGGTTCCACCGCATTTATTGAATCGGCGTAATGATGTGCCTCTCCCCACACGCATACATCCAGGGACTTAACATCCGATGCACACACAATTTCCTGATAAATGTCACCATCACGAACTGATCGAATGAGCATCATCAAAAAGTATCTCTTCAAACCAAATCCGCATCATAACGTCCCTCCACTTCAATTGAATTTGTTGAAAGTCTAAATTCACAATCAATCCTTCCTAACAGTTCACTAAAGGTCAGTGCCTCCCCAAATATAACTACCCTAGCTGCCATAGACTCTAAGTCAATGTTCCTACTGCCTCTCTCCCAAATCCATGAGCAATTGTATACTTTGACAATTCTATCCATCTACATGTAAGAGAATATACGAAATTAGTCAATAAGATATTGACTTACAACTCCTATATTATAGGCGACACAAAGTAGCTACAATTTTCAGTAGCAATATCATGCCTGACATATATATTTGGGATAATTTCCACTTATAAAATTTCATATACGCCACACAATTCCCAAAATATTTGTGTGTTTCTAATTCCCTAATTTTATTATCTAATTTGCTAAACAAAACTAATGCGCCATAAAATTGTTATGCATATAACAAAAAAAAATTCCCGTAAAATTCATATACGGAGAGGGAAAGGAGGATACCTTTTGCTCGTTCGCTGGCGTGGAGGAGGTAGTGAAACTGCAGTGGCCCACGTGGAGGAGGTGGTGAAGTCGCAGTGACCGGCGTGGAGGACGCGGAGAAGTCGTGGTGGAGGAGGTGGATGCGGCGATGGCGTGGGAGGTGGCGGTGGGGTGCGCGGCGGTGGCGAGGTGACGGCGGACACGGTGGCGGCGAGGATGAAGCAGCGCCGCATGGGCTCGGGATAGGGAAGCTCGAGCCGATAAGGTTAAGAGGCTACGGCGCCAGGGGTCATGGCGCCACAGCTACGGCGCCAAGATGCGTGGCGCCGCAACCTCAGCCACGTCAGCAGCCACTATCCTGCGGCGGCCACGTCCTGTGCGGCGCCGTCCGTTGTGGCGCCACCAAAAGGGTTAGATTTAGAACTTTTTAAGGACAGATTAACTTTAAAATAAAGATAAAAATGATTAATTAGCAAAAAATTGTTATTTTAAGGCGTATTAACTAGAATGTCTTCTAATAGATATACTTTTTAAAGCATATGTAAAATGAGATGAATCTCTGTAGACATTTTACCAAAAATTACTTTGAAAAAACAATAATTGAGGCGTCTTTGAAAAAGGGTCTTGGTTTGAGTGGCTTTAAATTTGAGGTCTTTTACGTTACATCTAATCAATATGGACCGTCTATTTGTCAAAATCTAATGGTGGATATAGATCTATACTACAGCCTCTTATGAGTAGTATAATCATCTAACTTGAGCAGTATATAGATTAAGAGGCATAATTAAAACCACTTAAATAAATCTCGCACGGCAAATTCGTAATATCGGACCGGATCTATTTCCCATTCCTGTGTGTCCGCGTAATGCCGCATTTCAGTTACGGTGCTAGGGTTCTAGCTGGTCGCAGGCGAGGGCGAGGGAGACGCAGCGGCGGCTAGCGACGGTGGGATCCCTTGACCGCGGCCGCTGCTACCCCGCCCTCGCTGCCTGGCTCTTCGTGGCGCACGCGCGCACCGTGCTGTCCGTGCCAGTCCCAGCGCCGGCGGGGACGAGGGGCCCATGGTGCCGTACGACAACCAGCGGTGCGTGGACGTGCCGGAGAAACGCGGGGTGGCGCTGCCCCGACCGCACGGGGCGTGTGACATGGTCATCTGCTTCTGCGGCATCCGGCTCCACCATATTGGCTTGCTCTGCTAAATTAAGTGCAATTATCTAAAAAAGGTAACCTTAAGTGCGGCTCTAGGAGCAATGCCTTTTCTCTGTGTGCTTGCTTTCCTTCGCTCTAATTTGAAATTTGTCTGTTGTCTGTCACAAAGATGAGATCGGTTATAAATCGATGAAGCTGCCAACCTACATCAATTGTTTGTTTAACTGAAGCGGTGGAGAAATTTGGCTTGCTTTGGTTGGTTTCAGGGTTCGAGTACCAGAACTCGCATAATTTTTTAACTATGAAAATGAATGGATGCCATCAACCAGCTTCAAAAGCATCAGCTGGTCGGTGGCAAAATTCAGGACACTAAAGTTTCAGAAATTAAGTACTGTTGGAGGGATGGTCCCCGTGCAACCCCGAATCGACGTTTTCCTCCGCGGTCAAGAACAACCCCGACGCTACATTCTGCCTCGTCCGGCATAACCCGCAGCGTTCTGCCTTGTCCGGCATAACCCCGACGACGCCGTCAGGATCGACCCCGACGCCTACGTTCTGCCTCGTCCGGCATAACCCCAACGCCGTCAAAAACAACCCCGACGCAGCGTTCTGCCTCGTCCGGCATAACCCCGACAACGCCGTCAGGAGCGACCCCGACGCCTACGTTCTGCCTCTCCCAGCACAACCCCGACGCCGTTAGGGATCACTTCGGCCCGACTAAAGATTCCTCCGAAGATGCCTGGGAATATTCCATAAAGATCCCCTAGGAGTAGGGAAATGACCATAATGCCCTTGTAAATTCCCTCTCATGTGAGGGCAAAATTGTAATCTCGCATTTCCTATTCTTAAACCCTATAAATACCCCCTGAGGGTAGAGCGGAAGGGGCTGACTTTTTCTTCTCACTCTCACTCTCCCACTTGTAAGCTCTCGATTCCACGCCCTAATGCAAACACTGATCCACGTCGACGACTGCCTCGTACATTTTGGCTCTCGCTCGTTCCCCCCAAGCACGCCCGGAGGTCGTCGTAACCGACCGGGGGTGCCATAAGTTTATTGTCTAGAATTATATCTACGACAGTTGGCGCTGTCCGTGGGGACACGGGCAAGAAGTCATGTCAACTAGGATGATGTCGAGGAGAAACTCCAGAACAACGTCGGCAACCGCGACGCACGCGACCTCTCCATAGGCACTGCCGACACTAGGGGCTCGTCATCGATGTCGCCCTCGCCCTACGCTCTTGGGCTTGGCGTCCTCAGCGCTCGCCCTCGGCGATGCTAGGGGCTCGTCATCGACGTCGCCCTCGCCCTGCGCTCTCGGGCTTAACTTCCTCCGCGCCCGCCCTCGGCGACACCAGGGGCTCGTCATCAATGTCGCCCTCGTCCACGCTCTTGGGCTTGGTGTTCTCAGCGCCCGTCCTCGGCGACGCTAGGGGCTCGTCATCGACGTCACCCTCGTCCACGTCGCGCACATTTGTCCACACGTCCTGCGCGTTCACCTGCACGTCGCCCGCACGTCACGCGCGTTCACCCACACGCTTCCGCGCCCGCCCTCGGTGACACTAGGGGCTCATCATCGCCATCGTCCACGTCGCGCGCGTTCGCCTGCACGCTTCCGCACCCGCCCTCGGTGACACTAGAGGCTCGTCATCGACATCGCGCTCGTGCACGTCGCGCGTGTTCGCCCGCACGCTTCCGCGCCCGTCCTCAGCGACACTAGGGGCTCGTCATCGACATCGCCCTTATAACACCTCAGCCTCTCACCCGGACCGGCGGTCATTACGCCTGGCTATCACCTGGGATCCAGACTGGCCCCACAAACCAACACTAGTCTTTTCTGCACACTTTGTGCTCACTCGTGCGCACCCGGGAAGAACTTCCCGGTTGGTCACCCACCCCCAAATTGCTCCAAGCCAAGCACGCTTAACCCAGAGGTTCTTTGGAGGTGAGCTTCCAGAAAAGATGGTACACCTTTTTGATATGAGTAGTCTATCAATCCTATTAACCAGGATGTCACAGCCCTCGTCCACATCGCGCGCGTTCGCCCGCACGCTTCAGCGCCCGCTCTCGGCGACACCAAGGGCTCGTCATCGACATCGCCCTCGTCCATGCTCTCGGGCTTGGCGTCCTCCGCGCCCACCCTCGGTGACATGAAGGACTCGTCTTCGACATCGCCCTCGTCCACGCTCTCAGACTTGGTGTCCTCCGCGCCCGCCCTCGGCGACACTAGGGGCTCGTCATCAACATCGCCCTCGTCTACGCTCTCGGGCTTGGCGTCCTCCGCACCCGCCCTCAGCGACACTGAGGACTCATCGTCGACATAGCCCTCGTTCACGCTCTCGGGCTTGGCGTCCTTCGCGCCCGCCCTCGGTGACACTAGGGGCTCGTCATCAACATCACCCTTGTCCACGCTCTCGGGCTTGGCGCCCTCCGCGCCCGCCCTCGGCGGCACCAGGGGCTCGTCGTTGACATTGCCATCACGCGCGCTCTCGGACTTGGCGTCTTCTGCGCCCGTCCTCAATGATATCAGGGGCTCATCAACATCGCCACGCCCCACGCGCTTGTTCGCCTACGAGATTGCGGCTCACTCGCTCGCCTGCGCACTCTCGGCGACACTAGGGGCTCCTCATCAACATCGCCCGTGCGTGCGCTCGGACTTAAGTGTCCTCCGCCCTACCCTTGGCGACATCGCGCGAGCTTGACGTCATCAACAGCCGCACAGGTTCAGACTTGGTGGCCTCAATGGCTGTCCTCAGCAACATCGCTCGAGCCCGACATCAACATTGTCAGGGCATGACTGCGCCACCTGCGAGCGTGTGTTCGGACTTGCATATGAGCACGCTCGCCCTCGGTGACATCGTGCGACCTCGTCGTCCTGGTGACCACCTGCCACTTTAGACTGTGCATCCTTCGCTCCTATCATCGTTGACTCTGCACGGGATCGACATCGACATCAGTCACATGCTTGTCTGCATTGCCCGTGCCGCTTTGACCAAGCATGTCGGTAGCGGACATCTATGTTAGCGTCACCACACTTCATCCACAAGTGTAGATAACTCTGTCTCAGCAAAGGGCTTAATGCGTCGACATGGCTCAAGCTTCCTGTGACGTCAAGCCACCTCCATCCGGGATACAGTGTCCCTTCCCTCCGGGGTCGTGCGATGATAAGCTCCCCGCGATGTCGAGCCATCTCCATCCGGGATAGAGTGTGCCTTCCCTCCGGGGTCGTGCGACGATAAGCTCCCCGCGATGTCGAGCCATCTTCGTCCAGGATAGAGTGTCCATTCTCTCCGGGGTCGTGCGACGATAAGCTCCCCGCGATGTCAAGCCATCTCCGTCCGGGATAGAGTGTCCCTTCCCTCCGGGGTCGTGCGACGGTAACCTCCCCGCCCATCCGGGATATAGTGTCCCCTCCCTCCGGGGTCGCACGACGGTAAGCTCCCCGCGATGTCGAGCTATTTCCATCAGGGATAGAGTGTCCCTTCTCTCTGGGGTCGTGCGACGGTAAGCTCCCCGCGATGTTGAGCCATCTCCGTCTGGGATAGAGTGTCCCTTCCCTCCAAGGTCGTGCGATGGTAAGCTCCCCGCGAGGTCGAAACAGGCATATATACGTCAAAGTAAGGCAGAAATATTCTTGCACACACCACCGAGCGCCGAGTGTTTGCCACCATCGAGTGTCATGTGTTTGTCACCATCGAGTGACCGATTGTTTGTCGTCATCAAGCGCCAAGTGTTTGCCACAATCGAGCGCCAAGTGTTTATCACCATCGAGTGTCATGTGTTGTCATCATCATACACTAAGTAACTGTAGCAATTGCACGTTATTTATTGGTCCCTGTCGCATGCGAAGTGTCCATGCCAGGAGAAGCATCAATGCACTCCTTGCTACGCCGGTGGGCATCAAAGGTTGGGGTTAGGGAAGGCCACAGGCGCTCTTAGCCATGTCCTCGAGTGCTAGATTTTTCCATTGGGAGGCAGGGTACTGCACACCTTGCAAACACACTATCTCCTCCGACACGACGGCTTAATAATCCCACCGGAGCATGCCGCGTCAAAATTCACGCAAAAAGGGCACACACCTTGCAGATACCGGACTTCGCGCTCGGCACCAGCCATATGCGCACACCAATATCGTCCCACGATGTGTTCGCATCGACGCAGGCGACACCACAGACGTCTCGGCAAGGTACCGCAGCACGCTCCAACACCATCCGCGGGCAAGGTATCACATACGCCTCAACGCCCTCCCCGGGCACGGTCCGTGTGTGCCTCGACAATTCCACGCTCGGCTCCATCTCGGCAAGGGGCTTGCCCGTAGGCAAACCCAAAATCAGAGCGCGCAGACTCAATGTCCACATCAGCGCAACATTGACATTTGTTTATCTCATCCACGCGTGGTGACGGCACCATCTAGACGAGGGGCTCCCCTAGAAACAATACCGAGCTGCCGGGCGTCATCACTCCGCTCGACGTCGACATGCCTTGCATAGCATCGACACGCCTCGCGCGGCGTCGACACTCTGCCCAGCGTCGACGTCTTCCATCCGGCATGGACGTGCTCCTCGGCGCCGACGCACCCCGCCGTCACGGACATGCTCCGTCCGACGTCGGCACTCCGCCGTCGCGAACATGCTCCATCCAACGCCGACACTCTGCTAGTGTGGATGTACCCCTTGGTGCCGACGCACTCCGCCGTCACGGATATGCTCCGTCCGATGCCGACACTCTGCTAGTGTGGATGTACCCCTCAGCGCCGACGCACTCTGCTGTCACGGACATGCTCCGTCCGATGCCGACACTCCGCCGTTGTGGATGTACTCCTCGGTGTCAACATACTCTGTCGACGTGAATATACTCCGTCCGGCATCAACACGCTCCTCGGCGTCGACATACCCCGCCGACGCGGACATGCCTCATCTGGCGTCAACATACTTCGCTAAAGTGAACATGCTCCTCGGCGCCGACATGCTCCTCCGATGTGGATATGCCCCTCGGTGCCAACATACTCCGCCGACGCGGACATGCCTCATCAGCATCGACATACTCGCTTGATGTCAACATGCCGATATCACCACGCTTCGCAAGCATCGCCGTTGACGTCGAAACGCTTCCTCCGGTGTTTGACACTCTGCCCACATCGATGCCTTCCTTGTGCACGGCACCCGTGGGACCAAGCCGGCGGGCACCGTACGACCTCGATGCCCTTCGCGCGCACGGCACCCACGGGACAAAGCCGGCAGGCACCGTACGCGCCTTCTACAGCGCGACCAAGAGCTGGACCCTGCGCGGACATCACCGGAGCTCTGTCACGACCACGCTAGGGCTTTGCTACGTGCGGCTGTGCCGAGCCCCGTGCGACAGCGCATGACCCCTTGCAAACCCCACCGGACTTCGCTCCACCCCGCCGGACTCCGCTCTCAGCCAGACCACCCCGCCGGTCAGACCGCTTCCCCCAAGCGGTCAGGTCGCTCGACCCCACACGACTCCAAGACCGCGGCACCTTGTTAAAATTCAGAGCACCTGTTGCCCTACTAACCAGCTTGGACCATGCGCCGACCCCTCAGGAATCGGTGCGTCGATTCTGGCGCTCGTCAACCGACCACCCGAATCGTCGAGGGGCTATTGTGGGGGAAGGGGTCCCCGCGCTAGCCCGTTTTTGAAGTCTTCCGCATCCACCGTCAATGACCAAGCTGACGCTATCAAAGGCAGCCACAGTGTTCGTCATCGTCAAGGACTACATCGACATCTGTCATCGTCGAGGACTACGCCGACGTCGTCAAGGTCTACATCGACGACGTCAAGAGCGAGCTCAGTGCACGTCAACATCGACATCGTCAAGACAACATTGACGTCCATCTCCGTTGAGGACTACGTCGATGTCATCAAGGACTGCGTTGACGACGTCAAGGGCAACCTCAGCGCCCGTCGTCATCAAGGTCTACGTCACCCTCATTAAGGACTACCTCGACGTTTGTCACCGTCGAGGGCTACATCGATATCGTCAAGAACCACCTTGACGTCCGTTATCGTCAAGGTCTACGTCGACGTCATCAAAGACCACCTTGACGCCCATTCCTCAGCTCCGCTCTCACTGCTGAGGGTTTAGGGAGCTCGATGCCATACGGGTCGTCGAGATCCGGGATTTTGCCCTTCGTCGCTAGGCCTTCGACGAGCGACTTGTCCGCGCTGGAAGGGCCCAGATCGAGCTCGCCCAGTCCGGCGTCGAGGTCCGGGTTGATGAGGCCCAGATCGACACTCCATGAATCGAGGTTCGGGTCGATGCTCTTACGTTGAGGCTCGCGTCGATGCTGGCAAGGGACCCCGAAAGGAAGAAGGCCACGCGTTCGCCTGCACGTCGCCCGCGTTCGTTCGCACACCGCTCGTGTTCGCCCACGTTCGTTTGTGTTCGTACGCGTTCGTTCGCGCGCGCCGCACACGTTCGCTGTGAGCGCGTGCCCGCTGTTACTCCGGCCGCGCCGCCGCCCGCTCACCCGCGCGAGGCCGCCGAAGAAAAAGGGGAAGAAAGAAAAAGGGAGAAAAAGAAAGGAGAGAAAAGAGAAGAAGAAGAAAGAAAAAGGAAGAAAAAGAAAGAAAAGAAAAAAAGAAGAGAGAGAAGGAAAAGAAAGAAAAACTGCCCCGTTGAGCACCGCTCGGGAGGAAAGAACTATTCATGAAGGGTCGTCGATCCGGCCTGCGCACCAACCCATTGGGGATTAGTGTGTCGGCTCGGACGAGCGTTGTTCGACCGCCCCAACCGGCAAGGGGCTACTGTTGGAGGGATGGTCCCCGCGCAACCCCGAATCGACGTTTTCCTCCGCGGTCAAGAACAACCCCGACGCTACGTTCTGCCTCATCTGGCATAACCCCGACGCCGTCAGGAGCGACCCCGATGCCATGTTCTGCCTCGTCCGGCATAACCCCGACGCCGTCAAGAACAACCCCGACGTAGCGTTCTGCCTCGTCTGGCATAACCCTGACGACGCCGTCAGGAGCGACCCCGACGCCTACGTTCTGCCTCGTCCGGCATAACATCGACGCCGTCAAGAACAACCCCGACGTAGCGTTCTGCCTCGTCCGGCATAACCCAGACGACGCCGTCAGGAGCGACCCCGATGCCTACGTTCTGCCTCGTCCGGCACAACCCCGACGCCGTCAGGGATCACTTCGGCCCGACTAAAGATTCCTTCGAAGATGCCTGGGAATATTCCATAAAGATCCCCTAGGAGTAGGGAAATGACCATAATGCCCTTGTAAATTCCCTCTCATGTGAGGGCAAAATTATAATCTCGCATTTCCCATTCTCAAACCCTATAAATACCCCCCTGAGGGTAGAGGGGAAGGGGTAACTTTTCCTCTCACTCTCACTCTCACTCTCCCACTTGTAAGCTCTCGATTCCACGCCCTAATGCAAACACTGATCCACGTCGATGACCGCCTCGTACGTTTTGGCTCTCGCTCGTTCTCCCCAGGCACGCCCGGAGATCGTCGTAATCGACCGGGGGTGCCATAAGTTTATTGTCTAGACTTATATTTACGACAAGTACCAATTCATTCAACAGCACGCCAGCGTCTGAAATCTGAACACATCAAAGGCAAAGGTTCATTCATCATGAGCTTCAGGGCCCACCCCTTTAGGATCTGGAGAAGAAAACCAACACAGAAGGGAACACGTGGAATGACTGCAAGAAGCCATTTCAAACAACTATGCAAAATAATACTTGTTCTTCAAAATATTCAGATTTCGACAAGTAAAGAACATGCAAGATGCGCTAGGATGTAAAAGATAGAAACACTATCCCCACTATGTAGATTAGTTGATTTTGTCTTTGCGATCATCTTAAATGAGGTTAAGTAGCAGTATTTTCAATGAGCTATGCTATCAAGCACGCCAGTATCCAAGTTTACCAAGTGTATCAGGCTGTGATTGTACTATTTTCGGTTGACATTACTAGGGCACGATGCGCCAATGCTATATTTGCAATTTATGGATGAGTGCAAATACTGTTGAGTTTGTGTCAAATATGTGTACAAGTTGGTTACGACTTGGATTAGAGAAGGCATAGTATTGTATTAAGATACTATGGAAAAATCCTAGTAGAATATGGGTAGAGTCAGAGTCGGAGTCAGGTATCCTAGGCCTCCTATATAAGGAGGGGGCACCACACAATGTAACTAAGCCAACACAATGTAACTTGAAAGATAGTTAATAGATGGGGAGGAGCGCCCGTAGTCGAGCCCCGTGGATGTAGGCGTTGTGGCCGAACCATGTTAAAAATGTCGTGTCTCTTATTGCCAATTCTGCGGTGTATCGGTTTAGATCTACGCTTCCGCCTGTAGCCTCGTGGTTTTCGAAACAAGTGGTATCAGAGCATGCGGTTCAGGTAGATCTTGAGGCGGTGCAGATCCGGTGGGTACAAGACAGAGGACAGCGGTGTGTGCACAAGGCGAGGTAGAGTCTGGAGCACGTTGTGAAAATTTGATTCCAGAAGGCGTGGATTTTTTTACACAAGTTTTTGTGGGAGAATTCGACGCGAGGTGGAGCGGAAAGAAGAAAAAAAAGAGGAAAATCACGGCGCGCGAGGCGGCGGCGTCGACCGCGAACGGAGGCATGGCGGACGATCGAATGCGGCGGCCTGGAGGTGCCCGTGCCCAGGCAGGCAGCATGGCACGCGGCAGCCCAGCCGAAGGCGCTGGCCAGGCGTCAGCCAGGCGAGAGTTGGGGGCTCGGGGAGGCCCGAGAAGGGCCCAGGGAGGGCCCAGGATGTGTGGGGGGCGGCCCAGGAGGTGTTGGGAAGGCCCAAGACGCGTTTTTTGTGTGTGTCTCAGCCTAATTTCGTGTAGAATCCGAATTCTGCTCAAATTTGGATTGGATTCAAAATTTAGACGGAGAGGGACTCGGAGTAGGAGTCCGGCTTAGATTTCAGGGTCCAAGGACTGCTGTATAAGCAGGGCTTAGGGGAGGCTTCAAGGTACGAGATCTCAGGAGTTGAAGCCTATAGGCAACCTGGAAAACACATGATCCGGAGGAGCAGAGTACTCAGTGGTTCAGAGGTGAGGCATGGGACTCGGCATCAATTGTGGAGAAATTGATGGAGGAAAAAGCAGCGGGGTTGGAAGAAGTGTAGGTTAGCTACGTAGGAGATCTTTGACCAGGGCTGTGGAGGCTCGACACGGGAATTGTGGCAAGGCGTGTGGCTGAAGGCGCACGGCAGGCAGAGATGGTCTGAAAAGACTGTCCAAGGAAAGAATGAGGCAATTGTGAATTTGACTCAGTGAGATGACTCAGGATATGCTTATAAAGTTTTTTTTCAGAATGGAGAAGGAAGTACAGTTGCAAGTGGAGTCATGGTGGAGACAGGAAGTAGCAATGGAGTCTCATCGGCGGTTCAGTTCATCGAGCTGCAAAGGTGAATCTCAAAGTCCAATGTGCACGGAGGTTCGCACAAGACGGCTTCAAGGTGGCGAAGGATATATTCACCAAGGTGGAGTTTGTTGAGTTTGTGTCAAATATGTGTACAAGTTGGTTACAAGTTGGATTAGAAAAGGCATAGTATTGTATTAAGATACTATGTGGGAATCCTAGTAGAATATGGGTAGAGTCAGAGTCGGATTCAGGTATCCTAGGCCTCCTATATAAGGAGGGGGGCACCACACAATGTAACCAAGCCAACACAATGTAACTTGAAAGATAGTTAATAGATGGGGAGGAGCGCCCGTAGTCGAGCCCCGTGGATATAGGCCTTGTGGCCGAACCACGTTAAAAACGTCGTGTCTCTCACTGCCAATTCTGCGGTGTCTCGGTTTAGATCTACGCTTCCACGTATAGCATCATGGTTTTCGCAACAAATACTGTGGAATAACTATACTTTATTCTGGAAAAAGAATATCAAGCAGAAATTTAAAAAGAAATCGAACCCAAGTGCAAAATTCCCTCGTATATCACTCACGAAGCAGATTACATTGGACAAAAATAAAAAACGCTATATTTCACAAAGCACTCGTGCTGATCCAAAATGGCATCTCATATTCAGAAAAACCTTGTAATACTCTCTGTGCTGTCTTAATTCTGGAAGCAACTTGCCTGTGTTCTGTTACACACAGTACATATAGTCCTCTGTTATGCAAATTCCAAAATTCTGATATAGGAGCAATTGAGCAAATGTACTGTTGGGCATGGCCTTTGGGCGCATTCAGCAGACAATGGTAACAGAGCTAGATCCTTATTGATTTTGACTTCCAGTGCCTGACGGCTAACAGACAACGGATCGTTCATGTTCAGAAAGTAATGCGTAGAAGTATTGATAACACCATGTTCAAATAGAAGATAGTTTTACCAAACTCGAGCACCACCACAAAAACATCCACCAAGACCTTATTCCATCGAGAACCATCCGTCCTCTACACCCTGATTAAATTCCTAGCTAAATCAAAATTGCCACCATGCTTGCAACATCAAATATAAATATGCGCCTACAGCTTCAGAAAAACAAACTCTTCAATTGCCGGAATCACCCCGATCTTCGTCAGCGTGGCCTTGCTAGGTTCCTCATTAACATCAATCGCCAGCACGCTTGCAAGCAGTAATTCTCCAAACACTCATGAAACTGACATTAACATTCTCCTCACCCAAGACACTTTCGTTTACCTATACACGAGTGAAGTCAGCAAATGAGGTTAACACACTTTTGCTAGATAAACATCAGCGAGCAATTTCACACAAAGTGTGTCTTATTTGTCCGGAAGCAAAACACATAGCTAAAGTGGTGAGAAGATCGTGAGACTACTACATCACGGCATCACATTTGTCATTGCGTTCGGAGGCAGCCCATTTTCGAAATTGACTGCGAGCAGCCATTTTTCCCTCCAACGTGCGTCTGCTTCGTTCTCTTGTCTCTCCTCGCGTCAACATCCAAGTCACGCTAGTCTGGGTGCCGCTTGGCGCATGCGCAGTGCGGCCCCTCCCTCCTGGAGTAGCTGGACGGAGCCCACTGCGCGCATCCGTCATTATGGCGAGTGTAGGGTCTCCCAGTTTTGGCAAAAAGACAAGGTTCCTTTGAAGGAAACAGGGAGCAGGTTCCTTACAAGGAAACACGTATCTGCGCGCATTTAAAGAAAAAGATGCCGGCTCTCTCCCTCCCCCTGCCTTTGCGCCCTTCAGTACGCCTTCAATCCCTCGCTATATTTCTCTCCACTTTGATGCAGGCTGGACATGTGCCATCATTGCCCTTTCAAGGAACAATATAAACAAAAACGACAATGTGTATCCAAACTAAAAAGGGTGAACAAATCTGTGTGGGTTTTGAGATTTGCTACTGTTTGGGCCTCACGGAATATTAGGAACAAAACAAAATGGCTATTCAAGTCAAGTTTATTAAAAACCCAACTGACATACTGTATAACATCATCTTCTCTATGCAGCAACGGGTTATTTTGTTGGAGGAAAAGACGACATAGGCGGCCAAGCTCATTAAGGAGAAGGCGACAAGTATCTTCAAGACAGGGAAGCAGCATGCAAGCTCATGACGTGTTGCCTTGTTGGAGTATCTTCTTTCGAACCTTGGTTGTAATTGGATAGTTGATGTGTTGATGGTGATGAGTTGAAGCTCGGTTTAACGGGGTCGGGGTGACTATATGAGTTGGTGATGATGCACTTGGGATATTGTCTAAATTACAAGTTTATAGGCGTTATGCTACTGAAATTGTAAGCCGATAACCCCGCAGTGATATGGCTGAGCGAGAAGCCTTTTGTCTAATATCAGCAGAAAGGTTTAAAGGGATGTTTTCCTTTGCATGCAGGCGCCGTTACCAAGCACACGTTAATCGATCCTAGGAAAGAGAGGAGACTTATGGCTAATTTTGAACTAAATTCTTGTGCACTCTTTGTAAAATTAAGGAGAGCATAGATTCAGACTTCACAGATGAGAAGAGGGACGCTGCAATGCTTTATGGCCCAAGACTGCTTCACGAGAGATTTTGAAGCCGATCAGCCAAAATGCAATATATGTCTCTGGATTTTTTAGCACAATGTGATTCAACCATAAGAACCGTATACCTCTATTCACACCGTTTAATTCCTCCCATTAGCCGAGCGTAGACATCCTCCTTTACGCGATGTAAGCTACCATCATAATGTGTTTTTTTTTCTACTCTCTTCCTTCTCAATTTAGCGTACGTTCCTCGATAACTATAGAACATGACTATTATATGTGTGTACAACCTAGCATATACACTTCCCAATTATGCTTAACTACTCTCTCTCGTATTCTTTGATAGAGAGAGATCAGAAGCAACCTTCTGTGTCCTCACTAGCTCTAATGCAAGAATATAAGAGATGCATATACTCATGCTCCTGTGATTGCATAACCATACCTCAACCATCTCTAGTGTTGCTTATATATACTAGAGGAGCATAAGCCGAACCAATGGGATAGTGGCCTGAAATGCATGGCCAACTGATGGATATAATGGTCATTGCACTGCTCCACTAACCTGCAGCCTTGATGGCATTATAGCTGCAGCTTTGATGACATTATGCGCATGAAAGTAACCAAGGTAGTCCAGCTGTGCGATGATTTTAACCTTGATGCATGCAGAAATCCGG
This sequence comes from Stipa capillata, assembly GCA_019208055.1. Lineage (NCBI taxonomy): Eukaryota > Viridiplantae > Streptophyta > Magnoliopsida > Poales > Poaceae > Stipa > Stipa capillata. The sequence goes on along the minus strand of JAGXJF010002315.1, from coordinate 123,066 downwards.
TACGAGAGAAAATATATAAAGTCTTTCTTTTTAAAAAGTTATAGAAAACATCTGGCAACTCTTTTCTCGCATGCATGTGCATGCTTAACCGGCATCTCAATCAACTCTTTTATTCATGCAACGCAATGCAAACTTAATCACTGTAATTATCCTTAGTCAGTTTTTTTATCAACTAGGATCCTATCATAGTGTCTTACACTCCTTTTTGCCCATTTATTTTGCTTGTAGGCTGCACCCAAATCAAGGAACATGATAATGGCTAATTCTTCAGTCACAGTTAATGTGACTACAGGGCTTGGCACTGGATGATCACAAAGTTCGAGCCAACAATCACTTGTGCCAGTTTCACAGGCCAATTCCTTAGTTACTGTGAATGTGAATATAGGATCTGCAAATGCCCAAGGCAGGGGCCAGGACCCATGCAAGCAGAAGACCAAGAAGAAGCTGCCTCAACTGTGCCTAGAAGATTGAGATGTGTGAAACTCTGTTGCTATGATGTCAACTCTTTTTCTTGAGATGTCAAACTCTTTTTCTTGGGATGTCGAACTATGTTATGTCTATCCTAAGAACGTGTGTATCAGACTTATGTTATTTCATGTTTAAATCCAAGCTAATGTGGACTTCACAAACCATTTCATTATGTTAGTTTGTGTGCCAGTTTGCAAAATTTCCCCCTTTTATTACATTGCTTTGCAACAATCAGAACAGCAAGTGTTCTCCTGACACAGAAAGTGGACCTTGTCTCACAAATCCACCATCAATTGATGCTGAAATTCTGAGGCGGGTGGGTCGATCCATTCATCCAGTTCACATCCACCAGAATGCTAAGATTGAAAGGAGAAATTGCAGTCACAGAAATTGCAGTCAATCACAAAGAACAGCAAACAACCCCGAATAACACCACAAAAACACTAGTCCAATCAACTAACCTGGCACATCAGGTACCTTCGCCCTGGATTTTCTTGACTCCACGAGATCCACATGGCCGCCTTCTTCGATATCGTGTACTTGCAACGCATCGGCGAGTCATACTCCAGCGGCGGCTTGCAGTACGGTACGGGCGAGGTGCAGTAACTACGACCATGGTGTTGAGAAGAAGATACCGATGAGCACGACGGGCTTGAGCTCCATGAAGTCGACATCTCCCCTGGTGGCCAATCTTCGCATGTGGCCAATCGCCGTCCGCGCCAGATCGAAGCTAGGATTCCTAATCAAGTCGAGTAGAGAGTGGGGGATTTTGACTCAGCGAAACGTTGCTTGAAACCCCTAACAGGTGGGAGTGATTAAGTGTAAGATTACGTGGCAAGACGGGTCCTTGTGGGAACAAAACCGCTACACGATATAATAAATCCGGGTTTGACCACGATCAACCCAGGTCAGGAATGGCATCTACCTCGTTTTTGAAGTTCAGGGACGAACACCACGCCAGATGAAAGTTCAGGGACGGAAGCCACACTCTACCGATAGTTCAAGGACGAAAAACACATTTTTCCCTACATATAATGATGTTCTTATAGTGTCCCTCCTAGCCATCATTTATTATATCAACCAATACCAATATAATGTATGCATGGAGTAATTCTGAAACATGGAGTTATTTTGGTCCGTGTTAGGGTTTCGACATCCCACTAATAAGTAAACTCAATCAAGTGTAATGGTCTAAACAGTCACATCTTCATCGCGAATTCACAACAAAATTCATGTCACAATGGTTTCGACATCTAACTACTATGTAATCCCGATCATTTTTAATATGACATGCAATTTTCATCACAAATTGACACACAATTTCATCACGAATTTTACATATTATATCTAATCTATTTTTCATGCAATTTCATCACAATGTCCATCATATTAAAAATTGTGAAAAAATTACCTTCCGGCGCGTGGTTGGGCAGCCGAAGGGGAGGGCCGCGGGCTACAGGGGTGTATGCTCACCTGAGAGATGTACACCAGTGGCCTCACTTCGAGGGGGATGATTCCGGGCGAGACGAAGAATCACCTGAGGTCCCTGCCGGGTGGGTGGGGTATCAGCTATACAGTCGGCCGAGTATGGCACAGAGGTGTTGCTGATCTCGAAGTGGAAGTGGATGTTGTTAGAGGTGCCTTTCCGTGCATCTGCACGCTCACCATCCTTGAAGGGGGGGTGAGCTATGCCATGGAAGAGAGGCTGGAGGACCGTTCGGAGCTTGCCAAGTTCACCCTTCACAACAAGGAGGGTGGCATTGTTCTCCGAGTCACCATCGCGCCTCCAGCTTAGGCAAGCAAGCTCGTAGTAATTTAGGAATAATAATGTAGTGTCTCTGCCCACCGCTGATGTTAGCTTTGTTGGCTCATTAGCAGTGCACACCTTGTTCCCGTGTGCACTGAGGTAGATTAGACTTAATGTCTATGTTTTTCGTTGGTCTAAGTGCAACAAAAAATGCATGTTGTAGCATCCTGTGCCAAATGTGCAATTTAACAAGGGTACTTTTTCTTCCAGTCAAACCAGTTGAACGTAACAGTGTTATTACAACTAAAAGACTTGTGGCAAAATAACACATTTCCCACATTCTTAATGGCTACGATTTTCAGAATTAGTCGCTGCAGCCGCCCTATGTTATGCATATATTCTTCAAGTCCCAGCTTCATATGAATTTGTCCGGTCGTATGTATCACGATATTATTGGATCAGGCTGGTAGTTAAATTCAGGCAAATGCTGGAGTCTGCAAGGAAAAAAAAGCTTCTCGTCAACAAATCATGTGCTTGTCTGGTTGATTAAGGATTCATAACAAGAATATACCGTCAAAACAGGTATAGAACAATCAAATTGGCATTGCAGATAAGCAAGCCAAGTTGTCATGCAATAGCAAATTTTAAGGTGACCGTACGTACCTTTGCCTGACTTTAAGAATACCAGTGCCAAGTTGCATAGGTATGCCCATGATGATGCATTCACTAACTCCCTCTATCTGATCCTCACGACCAGCGTATGAAGCGTTAAAGAGATGCTCCGAAGTTTTCTCAAATGAAGCCAGCATCAGCACACTGCTTTTCATTTTTGCAATGCCATATCTTGTAATGCCGAGAACTTCACCCTGCTCAAAGCATCAACACCGGTAGCATGTACATTAGTCTTGAAGGATATGAAGCAGATTGAGAGTTAAAATGCTTATCATTGTTAAATGAAAGTCACATGACATTTACTGTACCTTGTATGTCATCAGGTCTGCCAGAAGCATCATATGTCTCAGATCAATCTTCATATTGTTCTTTTCAAATGTATACTGAATTTCATCAACAATAGATCTCCTTGCAGCTTCAATCCCAAGTGTACCGTTCACTTCCATGATGTTATTACTTTTTGTTTTCTTGGCATCAACTCCTGGAGTACCCATTACTGCTAAGAGGTTTGTTCTGTAGTAAAACAAATATATCTGCTTGTCATATGTCGCCTCAGAAAAATACCGCAGAAGTCACACTAAAGGCTTATAAACAGTTTACAGAAGCAATTCACTAAACTAGTTGAACAAACCACATTGAAGGTTGACTAAAGCGAGAAATTAGAAAGTCCATGCTGTTTTTTTTAACTTTTGCAAACAGAATGATAAACAGTCCATAGAGTGTTTTGGTGAGAGCACTCTTGTGATTGACACCTTCCAGCAAAGGCAACCAAGCTCCTCACCCGAAGCAAAGTTCATGCTGCTAAAGTTGAATAAGTAGGAACTCTTACCCTTCAACCAACAAGTTGTATCTGTCGAAAGTTTTGGAACGTCTTTCGTATCTGTCAAAAAATTTGTCAACTCTTTCAGCAGGGTTGACAACAGCTCTTTCAACAGTTGGAATTCCCTGAATTGATTGGTAGAAAGGTCAGCAACATCACCATAATGGCACAAAACTTAACATTGGCATATCTTGTTCACCTTCACAATCACTTTTGGAAGCATGGATTTGAGATTGTGCAGCTCGATCTGAAGTTTGGACTTATCTGTTCCAGCTGGATATATTATCAACTTGTCTCTATCGGTGACACGAACATGCTGTAAATATGATCTACGATAAATTACAATCTCAGAGAAAATGTTAGGCACAACACATCGAACACAGAGCTTTGTTCATACCTCAGATTTTAACTTCAGTTTTGGATGATTTAATATTGACAGCTGCACCGACTCAGAAGAGATTCCCATGTGCCGACCTTCTATGCGTTCCATATCAAGTTTAACAACCAAATTTGGCTGGCTTGATTTCAAGACAATCTTTATGGCCGTTGCCACCTGCTCAGCATTACAAAGTTTCTCGCGAAGTTGAGTGCTTTTCCTTACAAAATTTGTCAGCTATGCACCCATATATAGTGTGGACGGAGCTTTTTCTTAATTTTCACGCTCATGCAAAAAAAGAGATACATGACTACACAAATTAAAACCAAGACAAATCAATCTCCTTGACAAGCCAACATATGTGACTGTGGCCTCAATTTCACAAATAATAATGCAAGATTTGCTATTAAACTAATAGATTACTAACATTATTGCTACTTGGATCAGAGAACTCGTACAAGAAAACAATATTAGCTAGTATTAGTATCATAAAGACAGCCAAACAAGAAATAGAAGATTCAGCATTAATAGCAAAGCCCAAAGGCAACAGAAAACTTCCTCAATTCTGAAATTGAATAATCTGGTTAATGAGGTGCATGTAAATTTAATGCCTGGGAGAATGTCTAATAACCAATCTTTGTAACTATGAATGCACTAAATTCATGTAACATGTTTAACAAAAACCAGAGCAAAATGTAAGGAGACCAATTTCCTTTAAGTGCATATAAAATTCAAAAGAAAATAATTATCTGGCAAAATTTACCTCGCCCAGCACTACTTTCTCAATATAACCTTTCACAACATCTGCAGCCAACTTAATCTGCCCAGACAAAAGTTCTGCAGTGATAACAGGTGTGCTTATCTTTTTAGCAGCATTGATGATTTCCTTGATGCGAGGAACCCCAAGAGTAACATCTTTGTTATTATTCGTTAGGGAAACAATTCTTGAAGGATATTAATCTAGTGAACTAAACATCATGTTTTTACATTTCTGCACTTTGTACGCCACAACATTGTACCATATAGAAAGTGGAGGCATAAAACTTCATGTACAGATTGTTGACAGTTTCATATTATTTTCCTGACGTAAATCATAAGAGTAGCCCTCCACATGATAAGTTTCAGAAATAAACATCACACTTCAGCACGTTAACATGCCGCAACGTTAACCATACCATTTTCCTTAAACACATAGTAAGAAAAGGATACTCATGCTAGCTACTCCAGCAAAATGGAAGGTTTTCAGTGTCATCTGCGTCCCAGGCTCTCCAATACTTTGAGCCCCAATTGCCCCAATTGATGCACCTGCTTCGATTATTTTTGAGTGATAACGAGATAAACAAGTATCCAAAAAAACCTGAGCCAGGGAAAAGGGAAAATAAATCACATATCAGAATGGCACAAGAACAAAATGCATGAACAAACAACCAAAATAATCCTTGGAGCAGACTTCAACTACAGTTTTACCTGTGTTACTGTGTATACCAAGCTTCTCTCAACAAAACAAGGGAGATGGATGTTGCATCAGAAAGAGGTTGGCAAAGGATATCACAGTTGAAGTATCACACATTTATTTATTTAGGGGTAGTCTATACAAATTTGATATTAACTTCAATAGCAATAAGAAGGCACATTCTGCGTGGCAAGGAACAAGCATAAGCCACCTGCTTGTTGATATAACAAAGTCAAACGTAAAAAGTCTAAGAACTTGATGTTCAAACGTGCAGATTATGCAGTTGCTTAACCAACAGCTGACACTGTAAGAAATTCAGCATGCAGATTATGCAGTTGCTTTTAACTAAACAGCTCACACTGTAGGAAATTCAGTCACTTGAGAACCGTATCAATATACCGTTACAACTTACCATTGACCTACTTTATGGTACACTTTGCTGGAGAAAATGATTCTTCCATGCAACTGGATTTTTTCCGAGAAAAAGCAAAAGCTTTATGCCTCGATGCATAGATAGATAGAATAAGGAGTTTGAGTACAAGCGGTAAGACTCAGGCCACACCCAGCACAACACATGATGCCCCTACATTACTCAGCTAAATCCTTCCCCTGCAACAGTAAATCCAGACTTGCCGCACCTGCCGTCGCCCATGACTAACTGGATATAATAAGCTACGTGCCTAAGATTACAGCACTTTGGCAAAGCAGTGATAAAATATACATCCAAAATATGATACACACCTGTAGTTGTTTTGCAGATATGCCAGAAATATTAGCAGCAATGCCTTCTTCAATGCTGGAGTCCTTCCTTCCCACATGATCTTCATCTAGGTGAAGCGCTCTCCTTGTGCTTCTCAGTATTTTGATACGATACTCCAGAAATTCTTTTAACAGTTCCTTGAACTTTTCACTACAACCACCATCAGACAAGGTGTCTTGTTCGGAGAGCTTATCATTTAACATTTGCAAGATTTCCTCCGGAGATAACGTATCATGTCCACTTTGAGGACATGCGGCCTAGAAAAGTTAAATGGTCAGAGCAATTTCCTTCATCAATCTAAGAAAGTATTCCTGTATGTTAAAACTAACCATGACTTTCATAAACAATTGATCCAAATTTAAGGGCTTGCCATCATTCCCTTCCATCTTTGCAGGATCCATGCCATCATCTCCATAGAGGAACTGAACTATACCACCGCTAGCGTTACGGACTGTCTGGTCATAGAAAACTGAGAGGTCTTCCAAACCCTTCATTAATCTACGGGACATATATCCAGTTTCTGCTGTTTTGACCTACGATTACAAGTTCACAACCAAGGAAACAAACAGTTACGGGATATCAACCAAAAAGTTTAAATGATAAATACACGTAATTTTTGAAAAAAGTAAATGATTTGAAGTATCCAGAAGGCGTGTTGAGTCAACTGGCACTGTCCATTGTGTTCCACCTCAGTCCAGCTAAAATAAGACATGTCCTAATGGATTCATATATATGAATATGCCCACAATTTAGTATAGCACCTTGACGAATTTCATGCAGGGAAGGGAATAATGGAGCCTGTGATCAACCGCAATGACCTACAAATGCATGGTCAAATGGATGCCAGGTACATCCCCACCCACCCAATTGCTTATCCTGATGACACAAGAGAAGTGGATTCTCTAGTAACTCCGATGTGACAAATGAACTTCTCTTTGTTTCTAGTAGTTGTTTAAGTCTGTAGTAGTTGGCACGTTGCAACATGTTGCTGCAGATGTCAAAAACAAAGTTTTGATGTATGCTACTCTAGGTATTAGGAGTTTGATGTTTATCTTCTAACTGTATCTTGACTCCTGAGGGGACTGTGATTACCCTTTCACTTTACTGAAATAATTAGTAGGCTGGAGGGTTATGCTCTGATCTTGTTTAACTTGCACAAGCTATGAAGCTAAACTGTTAGGCTGGCCCAGTTAGAAACTAAATTATAGACGAGTCATAGAGGAAACCAATTGTCAGGAAAACACCCATTGATTGAACTGGGTAACATGCACTGCATAGTAAAATTTTAAGCGCCTATAACAACAGAAGCAATCTTTTATGCTGAAATAGAGTACAAATTTCAGTACATACCGCTGTGTCAACAAGACCTTCTCGTCCAGCCATTGTATGGAAGAAAAACTCAGTAGCACTCAAACCCGTATAGAATGAATTAGCAACAAAACCTTTCGCCTGAGAATGGAAGACAAAAAAAAAGAACTTATCTGAAGAGAACATACATTTGCGTTGTCAAAATATGCTTATCTCATACACTAAGTGCAGATAAAATGGCAGTTGCCACAGGTAGAATAGAAAAAGTTTCTCAAACAAAGATAAGACACATTTAGAATAAATTCAGACTACAAATGTCCTTTCATGTTATAGCATTTGCAAAATACTACTACAAAAACAAATGGCAATATTGCTCAATATCATCGCAAAGAACACTGAGTTGGAAAATATCATGGAAAATATCATCCAATGTGTCACTGACATGGGGCCCGGCCCGCGTGTCTGTTAGGAAAAATAGGAAATTGGCCAAATCATTTTTCTCTATTGCAATGAGAGGGATATACCCTAGATTACATGGGCCTGGGCTTTGCTATACCAGTGGGCCTAAAGCTATACAACATATACAATACTAATACTCTTAACACCCCCCTTCAAACTCAAGGTGGATCTGAAACATTGAGTTTGAGAACATGAAGTCTATGTTGTTCACTAGTTTGAGCCTTGGTGAAGAAATCCGCCACTTGAAGTTCCGATGGAATATATTGGAGACAAATAGTTGACTGTTGGCAGTGAGAACGTGTGAATGATGCATCCACACCAATGTGCTTGGTCAGCTCATGTTTCACTGGATCATTTGCAATCTGAATAGCAGCGGTGCTGTCACAAAGAAGAGATGTAGGGACATCACATGACACACCAAGATCAGCCAACAACCAGCGAAGCCATACAATCTCAGAAGTGGTAGCAGCAAGGGCTCGAAGCTCAGCCTCAGCACTAGAGCGAGACACTGCTGTCTGTTTTTTAGACTTCCATGCTATGAGAGAAGTTCCAAGAAAAAGACAGTAGCCGGTGACTGAGCGACGATCAACAGGATCACTCGCCCAAGTGGAGTCAGAGTAAGCATGAAGCTGAAGCTGATTAGAGCGAGCATAGAACAACCGGCGAGATGCAGTCCCTCTCAAGTACCGAAGCACACGAAGTAAATGACTGTAGTGAACTGAGGTAGGAGCACTGACAAACTGACTAAGAATATGAACTGAATGAGCAATGTCAGGCCTGGTCACAGTGAGATACACAAGGCTACCGACAAGATGACGATAGCGGGAAGGATCCTCAAGAGGAGTGCCATCAGTAGGACGCAACTGCAAATGAAGCTCCATAGGTGTAGCAGCAATGCGTGTATCAGTAAGGCCTGAGCGTGATATCAAATCCTGAGTGTAGCGGTACTGAGAAAGATAGTAACCGTCATCAGTGTGATTAACCTCAATTCCTAGAAAGTAACTGAGAGACCCTAGATCTGACATCTTGAATTGCTCACTCAATTTCTTCTTAACAAAGGCAATGTACTCCATATCATCTCCAGTGATTAACATGTCATCCACATATAATAGAAGCAACGTGCGACCACGCTTAGATGTGTGAATGAAAAGTGTGGTGTTATCAAAACCAATGAAATAGTGCATATCAGCCAGTTGACCAACAGACATAAGACTCATGGACAATTGTGGAACATAGGAGATAGCAGGGACAGAAAACTTGGAAGTGGACAGAGCACCCTGATGAGTAACAGAACAAGGTGTACCATCAGCAGTCTGAACAGAGGCTCCATCCTTCACTGGCTGGCAAGACACAAGCTGGGAGCGGTCAGATGTCACGTGAAAAGAAGCTCCTGAATCGAGTACCCAAGGCTGAGCTGCACCAGAAGAAGACTGAGAAACCGCAGACACAGATGCGCTCTTTGTTGGGGGCTCTGGCTCAGTGACCGCAGCTGTGGAGAACCTCCTAGTAGGTGCACGGCGCCGCTGCTGAAGAGGAAATTTCTTCCGGTACTCAGCCAACAACTCTGGGTGAAGAGCAAAACAACGATCAGATGTATGTCCAGACTTCTTGCAGTGAGAGCAAAACACATCTCCTGAAGAAGAGCCTCTCGAAGAAGAAACTCGCTGCTGAGAAGCAAGAACACTTGTATGTGTCACTGGTGGAGTGACAAGAGAACGGATACGTGTCTCCTCAGCAATAAGACTAGCAAGTGCCTCATGTAAGGTAGGAGGAGTAGGACGACCAAGCAGTTGGGTGCGACTGATCTCAAACTCCTGTCTGAGGCCCATCACAAACTGAAACATAAAAGTGCGAGCCTCATAATTCTCTTTGGTTGCACAAGACTCACATCCAGAGTGACTCTTTGGGGTCATGGAGTCAAGCTGACTAGTAATACGAGTGAAAGCTCCATAATACTCCTCTATAGACATGTCATCTTGTCGAAGGTTGTGAAGATTCTGTAGTAAGGATAAGTGAAGGGCTCCACTAGGCTGAAGATATCGCTGCTCAAAATACTTCCATATCTCCTTAGCCGTGGTGTGATGCTCAAGACTCATCCGAAGTGAAGGAGCGACATTGAGGATCAATGCACCCATGACCTTAGCATCTGACCTTTTCCAAACTTTCTTGGTGGCTTCATCCTCCTTTTCATCAGGAGGGTCATCAACTAGGTGGTCATCAAGACCGGCAGCTCTCACAATTGTCCTAATCGAGAATGCCCATTCTCGATAATTTGAGCCATCAAGCTTAATATCAGTGATGAAAATAGAATTGTCCTTAGCCATTACAACAGCAAGCACACAGAACAATCTTCAAATATCACTGCAGCCCCAACGATCAGCGCACAACCAAAAACTAAACAACAAAAAGGAACCAAAACTTTTTCTCCTCAGTGCTGTGTTGTTGTGCCCGTGGAGAAAAAGGCACGGCCAGAGGCCGGATGGGAGGCCCGAGATGGGGCGCTCGCCGTTGGGACTGGTGCTCTCTCCTCTGCGGGTGGCGAGCGGCGAGGGGCGGCGACGGCGGGCGGCAGTGAGGAGCGGCGAGCAGAGGAGGCAGTGGCGAGTGGCGAGCAGCCGAGGGGCGGCGACGGCGGGCCTCCAAAAGATGGAGGCGGCGGCACGAGGGCAGCCAAATGGGGCGGCGGCGGCACGAGGGACGGGGCCGCGACGCGCGGCGACCGAGGGACGGCGGCGGCACGAGGGCAGCCAAATGGGGGCGGCGGCCGAGCTCGAGGGGAGGCGGCGCCGGGACGAAGGCAGAAGGGCCACACGGCGGCGGCGACGATGGCCAGCGACTCGCCGGCGGTGAGGTAAGTGGAGCTAGGGTTAGGGATTTGGCAGCCGTAGCTCTGATACCATGTTAGGAAAAATAGGAAATTGGCCAAATCATTTTTCTCTATTGCAATGAGAGGGATATACCCTAGATTACATGGGCCTGGGCTTTGCTATACCAGTGGGCCTAAAGCTATACAACATATACAATACTAATACTCTTAACAATGTCATCCTCACAGTGGATGGAATTTTCAAATTTGTACATATTTGTGATAGTACTGAGCAAATCTTGCCCTGAAAGTCCCAATCTTTCTACAAGATATCCTGCAACAGAATTAACGGACCCTCAACAAACAAAGATTTGCATGACCATTCAGCAAACTTTTACGTGTCATGGTATATGGCATACGAAAACGGAAATGATATCAATTCAGCAGTGTTCACTTGAAAGTAATACAAATTTGCAATGTGTGGTTATTTTATTCGATGTGTTCAGAACATTTGCAGAATTTCTTTCATTCGAACAGAATTAGCAACAGCCAACACAAGAAATGGTTGCACAGATGAGCAAATCATATATCTTAGTCCTGTTCTTACCGCAGGGGTCTTCGAATTTATAGGAAAGTGGGGAAGAGTTCGATCTATAAAACCATTTGGGGCACGTCGTCCTCCAACTGATTGTTGGCCAACACATACAACCATCTGACTGATATTGATTGGAGAACCTTTAGATCCACACTGAGACATAATCAATGGGCTGTTCCTCCAGTGAAGTGTATCCATACAATCCTGAAAAATAAGTTCCAACTCAAGTCATTTAATACACAAGTATGGTGAAGTCAAAATGGACACATTTGATTAGTCACTGGACTGAATCATTACATCGATCAATTTTTTTTCACTAAATCACCATACTAAAAATTAGCTTAGTGATGAGAACATCGATACAAGGAAAATTAGCTCAGTAATACTGCAAAGTTGTGATAATTGCAAAATAATAACAAATGTAAGACTGAAAAGTGGGCATCCAACACTGATGCTATTTTCCAACTTGTACACTATACACAGTAGTGCAAAAAGAATCAGACTAGAAAAAATTCACAAGCTAATTGGTTAAGGAAATGCACAAAGACAAGAAAATCGGTTAAAACTTACATCTCCCGCCTTTTCTCTTAATTTATTAAGTACACCAGATATTCCAAGCTCCAATGTTTGAGCTATGTTGCAACCAGGTCGCAGTTTGGGTGCACGTTTGGAATATTCGGCAATAAGACCATGGCATTTTTCATACCCTTCATCTATTGTTTTTTTCTTTTTCTGATTTAGACTTTCTCCTGGTTGGACATCATCCAAACCAATCGAGAAACCATGGTTCCCTATAAATCTTGCACTGCAGGTGAAAAGTACGTAACTCGGATCAGAACAAATTTTTCATACACTAATTTCGAAAACTATACAATTGATAGCCTGCAAAACTCCAATGAGAAAGAACAATATATGAAATTGGGCAAAGTGTTCACCAAGTATGATCTCTGAAAACTAAATGAGAAATATAAGACGAATAGATTAATATCAAAGTTAAAAAGAAGTAAAGAGGATGTCCTTCCATTTTCATTCTCCAATTGAGCAAGTACATAAGAGCAAATTATCGATATGGCACCATTTCAACAACAAAAAAAGGTATGGCACCATTACTAACAAATAAGAAAGTAATGTGGATTGCACAAATCTTTAAACTAGTCTCACCTAAACTTTGCCAAACGATTCATACAGCTTGCTGCAGCGTGAGAATTATAATCTCTTACAAGAACAGAGAACATGCCCTCCTTGTTCCCATTACCTGGAGACAAAAGGTCGAATAAATTTTGGTTTGCTTCCAAATCTGTCAAGAAATATGAAAATAACAAATAACTAGGACAAGTGAACAATACTTTTTACTAACATGAATGATGAAATTCACATCGTTTATTATATGAGGTTTATGGAGTGATTCAAGAGAGTAAACCATGTCAGAGTTATAACGATGTATAACTAACGCTCTCCTGAAAACGAAGGAAATATCCAAGAACGCATTACACATCATCCTAGAATCTAGATTGACATGGATATCCATAGTACAATAGATATTTAGATACAATCATACAATCATTATTTCATACAGTACATAACTTGGCATACATCAAATAATTTCAAGGTTGCATCCTAAACTTTGCAGTACAATTTCCAGATTTGATTTGTAATGAAACAAAAGATTATCATTGCAGAGTAAAGTTCCACTGTTCTACAAAAGTGAAGCATGGTAAGGTGTACTAATCACAGCTTCACTTTTTACAGCTGCTCGGATGGAACATGCATAGCTCATTTTACAAGTCAAGATGAGATACTACCTTTCCAACATCAAATAAACAACTTCCATTACTCAGATAGTTTGAACTACTATAATGAAAAGAAAAATACTGCTGTACAAACAGAACAGTTAATTAGGAAGATGCATCCCATACTAGAATAGTAGTAGTTCAGCCTTCTAATCCCAATAAATGGTTATTGAGATGAATCATGAAATCAGAAATCAAAATAAGCTTATATAGAGGCAGGTTTTCTTTTAGCACGGCCATCACTAGTTTTCTCACCTAAAGTTTTCTTCCCAACTTGCCCAGATAAAAGTTCACTGTTTCGGAAGTAGACAAAACCATCATTGGGGCACATTGTTTCTTCAAAAAAATCATTGGCACACATTGCTTCACGTGCTTCGCAAATTGCATTACGCATTTCTTCACGTTTTTGATGTTTCAAATAATTTTTCTCTTCAACAGTAAGATTCAGAAAAACCTTTGTACATGCGTTAGGACGTACTAACACACTGAATAGTTGTTTACCAGTCCAAAGCTCAACAGGCTGCAAAAAGAGAACATGATCAACACTCACACGGGGATCAGAACTTCGATAAGAAGGCTAACGGGCACGACTATGCATATCAACAATAATAAGGATATGCATTTCATAGAGGAATAAGAAAAATCATGCACCATTTGTTGTGTCTTGTTAGCAAAAAGTATTAGCAACTCGCCTAACAGAGCAAACAAGTTTTATTATATGTAAGTGCAAACAAGAGTAAGAGCATCTCATTTCCCGTATTAATATTTCACAAATATTTTAGCTAATTTACCATGTATCTCCTGTTAACTATAAACATTAGTAGAAGCACAAATAACATAACTTTTTACAGAACCAATTTGAAGTTTGCAAGGAACACTAAATCGAGGAGAACATGTGGCCACAAAAAAAAACTTGTTTGATATGAAAAATATTACCTTAATTAAGGCTGGCGTTGGCAAATCAATATTTTCCATTGCGTCACCAAGATATGAACACAAGAGAGAAAAGTACGACCTGTCGTAGAAGGTATCTTTTCTTGTGACCAGAAAAGAAGAGGTCAAAAAGTCTTGCGTGGAAGCAACTAGTATTTCCCCATTCTTAGGGGTACATAAATTATTCTGAACCTGCAAAAATAATTATTATAATAAACATCAGTTATCAAAATAGTGTTAGCGCATCAGAAGCAAAACAAAAATGTTAAACTATTAACAGAGAAGAGTTAGCAAGTGCTACCCCCATGAGCATAAGTGCTTCAGTACGAGCTTCCTCTGTCTGTGGGACATGCAAATTCATCTCATCTCCATCAAAATCAGCATTGTAAGGGTTGCATACAGACTCATTAAATCTTAGTGTTCTCCAGGGCATTATCCTTGCCTGTTTTAAATACAAAGAGCAAGGAACTGAAGGTGAGACAAATAATTTAGTACAGAAAGTATAGTGTAATATGGAGCTATTTATACCCTGTGAGACATAATTGACATTCTATGCAAGCTTGGTTGTCTATTGAAGAGGACAATGTCTCCATCTTCTAAGTGCCTTTCGACTATAAAGCCATACTTCAAATCCCGAGCAGCGATTCTTCTATCACAGTACTTCAAGTGCCTAAAATGTAGTCCAGAACAAAATATGAGCTGAACTTGTTAAATTTTCAGAATTTTAGCAAATACAACTTACAGCTTCGTTCCATCAAGTTGGATTATAAAATTTGCCCCTGGATGTTTGTGTGGTCCATTTCGTATACACTGACGCAGCTTCTCTATGTTATAGTATGAAACCCTTTCAGGATAAGTCAAGACTCGAGCCATCAAAACAGGAATAGCCACCTGAAGTGTGAATTAATAATGACATGAAAAATCGATAGGAGAGTGAACATAAAGAACATCAATCAGACAGAAAGGAGAGTGAACATAAAGAACATCAATCAGACATGGACAAGTACCTCTGTTATTCTCAAATTCGGGTCAGGAGATATGACAGTCCTTCCAGTGTACTCGGTACGTTTTCCAGACAAGTTCCCACGAAATCGGCCTGTCTTCCCTTTGAGTCGTTGAACAAGGCCACGATGTTGTGACTCAGGAAGAGAGGGCGCATCACTATTGATATATTCAACAACTTGAAGCTGAAGGTGTTGCCAGCAATCCTTCAAAGAAACAAAGGATGAAATTGAGCCAGAGTATCTCAGCAGAAATTACACTTTAATCAGATTGAAGTAATACCAGATGGAAACGATCACAATGCAAATTGTGCAGCGTAAAGATAACATCAAATTTTCCCTTGAAATGGTACTTCTGAGTTAGTTACTTAGTTATCTAATCTAATTAAGAATGTGTAGAACATCTTATTGATTTAAATGTCAGAATTACAAAACTTATTGGATCGTAATGTTGATAATGCACCAGCCACCAACCCATACAGGCAGATCAATGGGAAGTCATAACTCATAAGTGAACTTACTACGTCAAAGTATTCAATTCTGTTGGCATAAATTTCTATTTTTAACTCACACCTTGTATAAACCGTTATTTCCTAAACAGCACTTCCATGCAGCCAACCAAAACTTAAACTACATCTTGAACAGAACTCACTAGCTAGTCCAACAATCAGCTCTCAAGTTGGGCATGACATGAACAAATAGAGGCACACTATTTTCTAAAATGCAATGAAAAAATTCAAGAATACAAAAGTAACACTCCACAGAGCGGAAAGAGAAATGGTGGTAAAAATAAGATACATGTAAGAAAATCGAATGAAGAGCTCTGAGTTATCTTACAAAGCACTTCGTGAGTGGGTCACCATTTTGAAGGGTCACCTTAAGGATGGAATTTGTATTCACAATATTCTTCAATATGCAAGTAATACTATCTTCATTGCTGTGAGAAGGAAGACAATTAATGACAATACAATGGCACGTGGCTGTGCTGAAACACCGTTGTAAGTATAAGTTTATAAGGAACCGAAGAACAAACCTCATTCTACCAGCACCAACAAAAACGGAAGGACGGATAGGCACAGGTGGCACTGCAATCTCCGTAATGATAAATTTCTCAGGCCTATCACCAAGGTTTAGCAATTCACAATCCTGTAAAATATTGAAGTGTGATAATAAAAATAAAGGAAGACCAATCAAACAAACCTATGTCCTATATATTGTGGTACTCTATTGGAAGTAATAAATACTCTTGTAAGATGAAAATGGCATCTACCTCGTCAGTCATTCTTCTGAAAAGAGAGAGAACAGTTGCAGGGTCTAACGTGTGAACTGAAGTAATGGATAGTTTTTCTTTCTTGTGTGATAACGCAGACCGGAGTTCTTCTGTCCTTCCATCCAAAGTTTTGCTACAATCGTGAACAATTACCAAGCCTGCTCTGCCCTTCTTAGCTACACCTGTACATCCAACCCAAATAAAAGGCCACAGCAGTCAGGTTTGCATTACTATTCATTCAAAAAAAGGTGTTCATTACTAGGTATTCCTAAGGAAAATTTACAGGTGGTGAAGAACAGAAGAGAAAAAAGGAGTATTAGAAGGAAGCTTGCCATTTTTGTATCCACACCAGGGGCAACGGGATAGTTTGCATTTGTCCCGCACTTTTTTCATGATAGCACTTTTCTGTAGCGCTTCTGCTCTAGGATTTCTCATCCTCTTCAGAAACTCTCGGTGATCTTTCTCCACAAGAAGAACCCTGCTGCAGCCCTGCAAAGGCATGGGGGAACAAGTTTAAGAATCACAAGAGAATTTATCATGGACCCACCCTAGATGTAAGCTTGTCCGCGGCGGCGCTACCTTGCAGATACACTTCAATACATCCAGAATATTGTTGAAGAATCCAACATTGAAAACCGGAAGCGCAAGCTTGAGGTAACCAAAATGGCCGGGACACTCCGCGAATGAACCATGGCAAGTAGTGCACTCCCCATGCTTGTTTGCAGCTCCCTGAAGTTTGTCACGAGGGGAGTGAGAAATTATCTTTGTAACAAGTCATAATTACAACTATACCATGACACGAATCACTAAGACAATGGCATTCCTACATAAACCTCAATTGCTCACGCAGATAGATGCACACATATATAAAACTCAATTGCTCAGGCAGATCGATGTACGCATATATTAAACTCAATTGCTCAGGCAGATCGATGCATGCATATGTGAAACTCAATTTGCTCAGGTAGATCAATGCACACATATATAAACCTCAACTGCGCAGTCAATGAGGCCGGAACCGAGATCGAGAAGAGCAAAGCGATACCATCCGCGTGTCGAGCAATCCGTTGGGCACCGGCTTCATGTCGTGCCCGTAGATCCGGTTGTTCCAGACCTGCGCCACCGCGGACTGGCGTACCTCGTTGCCGGAGAACATGCTGAACCGCATGCTTTTTCTGAAGCCAACCGAAGAAAAACAACACGAGAGTCAGTAAGTACGAGACGCGAGAAGGGAGAGGAAAGCATCGATCTTTACATCCTCTGGGTGCCGGCATCCTCAATGAAGAGTTCCTTGGTGCACCGCAGCTTCTCATCCTGCCGCGCCATCTCCCAGACGGACGGCGCCGCTCGATCGATGCTGCACCGCGAATCAGGGCCGTGATTAGGGTTTGTGGTGGAAGAGTTTGCAGGACTGCCGCCGGCTGTTCTCCGGCTCCCTACGAGGAAGCGGAGGGAGGTGGCGGCACGGGACCCTAGATCCCTTCTCACGTACGGGCGAGTTAAATAATAGAGAAATTGAGACCTACTTGTTCTCCGGCTCCTCGCGGGGAGGCAGAGGGACGCGGCGGTGTTGGTTACGTGGGTGTTAAATAATGAGACCGTAACACCGGCCTCGGGTGCCGAGCCCACAAACACAGTCCGCAGGTCTTTAAGAAATCTGAAAAACACCTTAACAAGAAACACACTATGGCCTACGTTAAAAAACCTTAAGAACTTTTAACCCAGATAGCTTAGCTTTAAGTCCAATTTGGTGTTTAGCAATTAACTTGATGAACTAAAATTACTATTTAGCTAAATTATAGGGTTAGCAACAGAAAAAAAAGGTATTTATGATAGATGGTTATATTTGGTTAAATCATCCCACATTTTTTGTGGGTTAGTTTAATCCTGGATTAAGAGGTCAAATGGTTTTGATCAGACAAATTTAAGACCGTCTAACCCAAGGGTATTTGGCGGGTTAAAGCTCTAACCCACTCCCTAACCCTAAACTAAATGGGACCTATAAGTCATTAAAATATCTTAAAACAAATTACCATAGGGACACAATATTCCATGTATCGACCATATCACAAAATTTTAATTCAAATTTGACCCGCAACTTGAGATATAAAAAAAAAGATAAATCTAGCTGTGATAGTAATAGTTGGTTAAATTCACAGCCCAGTTTAAACTAGCTATTACAAATAACATGATTTGTGTTTTTTGCTTCTTGAGTAGTGAGTCAAATTTGGATTTTAAATTTTCTAACATGGTAGGCGCATATCATGACTACGTCATCACTTTTTTCATATTTTTTGGTGACATGATAGTTTCTGGCATCGGTGCACCACGAGCATGGGTGCACCGGATATGTTCTCATTAAATAATAGAGAGAGAGAGAGCTATTTATGTATACACTAGCTTACTTTCTAGGGTTTCGACGCACTCAGTGCCTGTTCGTCTGGTTAGAAGATATATGCATCCTCGCCAATCGGAGGGTCTAGAGTTCGATCCTCTCGGTCATGTTTTTCCTTTTCTTTGCTTGGGTTTAGGAGTATTATGCGGCATTTTATGATCACTATAGTTCTGCAAACAACGCAGCTATTGCTCTCCCTGTTTGTTCGTCAAGTTCGCACTTGGACTTATCGAGGTTTGACTATTACTTTTTAATCAATGCAAAGGAAAATAGTTCTAAATGTATAATTAAAAGATCAAGATATTGGCCTAGAAAAAGAGTGAATAGGCAACTAAACAAATTTAACCAAGTTTACACTTTTCCTATAAATATACAAAATTCAAAAGTTCACAATAAGTATACTATAAAGTAAAGCTAGGAACGGGAACCAAAAGTGACTTGGTGCTGCTGTTCCCGAAGTTCAGATCGTTGGGGGACTCATGTCTCTGTTTAGGGGCTAGGTCACTTAGACTAAGAACCAGCTCTCTTTCAAGCCAAATCCTCTAGATGGTGCACAGTGACACTCCTTCTCTTATTGGAGATTATTTCCTTGTCGGAGACGAAGACCTTCACAAACTTCTTAAGGCTTACCACAACTTGTTTGGTGGCTCTCAAAGACTCCTAGTCATCTAGGAGACCCTAATCTCCAAGAGTAACAAGTCATGGACAGTCACTTGGAGATGAACCGATTGCTTGGATGTTCAACTAAACACGAATCTCTCTCAAAGATTTCCTCACAAAGATCAAGTCTTGGGAGCTTGAGGAAGTGTGGGAGTGATATGTTGAAAACGTACTCATATTATTTTAAGTTTAATGATGCCTTTTCATAGTATTTCTATTATATATTTTAATTTTTTTGCTTTATTTAATTAATTGCCAGACAACAGAATAATCATTTTACTTTTTCTACACAGGAAAACATTGTAAAAATAAAAAAATTGAGTGTATTCCGAAATGTTCCGGAGTGGGAAACTTACACCCGAAGAGGGTGGTAGGCTCTGCCGCCTCTTCCTATCACCTGGGCGCACTAGGACTCCACCGCCATCATGCTTTCATAAGTAGATCCATTTCATCCCTGAATAGACCCCTGCGGAGATTTGGCTACATATACAAAAGTCTTCAATAGTGCAAGGCATGATCATGACATACATGCATGTAAGCACCACAACAAAAAAAGAAAAACATCGTTTCATTTTCCTTTGTCAAAATTGTAAATTCCTCACAAAAACTATTGTTGGTCAAGCCGAGCAAAGAAAAAGCATCAACTCCGAAAACCTTAATGCAATTCCAAAGTCCGGTAAAGAAGTAGTGTCGCTCTCCAGTTCATTGAGTAAGGTAGGATCAGAGGTGCCCAGCAACCATACCCTCACCCTAATCTAGCCCTAGTGCTAGTGGGTCGCTCGAAAGCCCGGTATGATCACCCACACCCTGTCTAGCTGGCACAGCATCTCAGCTAGTGGGTCACTCAACCGAACTACCGCACATAATGAACGAGAGAGGGAACCCTATTTCTTTACGACCATTCCGTACACTTCAATTTATTCACGCATGGTGTATGCGAGGCCACAATAACAACTCATATATCTCAAGTCAAACTCTACAAGAAAGATAACACCAAGTACATAAGCATATCTCTTACACGAGAATACATAGATCATAAATATATGACCCAAAGGTCGTTTACATGCTTTTAAAGTGCAAAAACAGCAGCGGAAATAAACTAAAAACCCTAAATATGGCAGCCCAACCATCGGCATAGGAGACACGTTACCCACACGTGTACCGAGAAGGACAAACTTGTAAAAAGACATCAATTCTTCACAAGATCAGCAACGTAAGAATCTTTTGTATTAGTCCCACCTGCAACGATTTAGGAATTGAATTCCTTAAGTACTTTCGTATTTGCAAGATACTTTGTAGGCTCATCCAAATTAAATTAAGCATGGCATTGAACAAGAATTAAATACTATACATGTAGTTAGCAATAACACATGAAAACATAGCATGAGCATGAAGGATAAAACAATATCATCATGATTCATACCAACCATTCATCCTAAGATTTAAAGCAATAAATCTTAGATTATCAAGCAATGGAAATCAACCAAGATTCGTCCATTTTAATCACATTAAGTCAAACAAGACTTAATTAAATCATCTAACTAGTTAACCAAGACCAAGTGATTTAAAGATAGTCAAACAAGACTATATCAAGTGTTTTGAGCAAACCAAACAAGGTTTGACCAAGAGAAGTACTTTTGGAACTGCCGTTAGTTCCTAGCTGGCCGACCACGACTACCCGACATTCTGATAAGCATTCCACCATGGGTGACAGGTAAAGCCCTACGACCCCGCTATCGGTCTCAGTTAACCACTGCCGATCCATCTGTAGGTGATAATACCCCGGCTCTCACATCTCATCATTAGGATTTCATCATTAGTTAGTCTAATTAAAAGATCTTCACTGATCTTACATCACAATTGAACCTAACCATGCTAGTGATTACGCACATCGCATTAGCAATAACAACAATTTGGAATCAAGCATACACCTCATTCAAAGCCACAACATAAGTAATTAGGAATCTTATCGAGCTTTGCAGAGCTTGCCTCATTGCTGGGAGAAGTATAATATGCCGGTGATCATTCGCAAGAGTCCCAAAATGCTTGAAACACCGATAAGAAGCAAATAACCTCCAAAACATAAAAGTAAACCTAAGAAGCTAATTCGAACGTGGCCAGATGCATGGATGCAATTATGATGAGGGGAGTACATGGTTAACATAAGCATGGTAATAATCCTTGCACATTCCAATTCAGTTTTAATTGTATTACAACCTTAATATGAAGGAGCTTTTAACATGAATGCATTCGTGCTTCGAGATATGCAACTAAGGTGGATGTGAATACCCTTTAAGCAAGATTAAATATGAAGGTTTGATTGATTTTACCTTCCTTATTTGTGTATTTGGAAGATCCACATAGCCTAGTCCTGGAGCTGGTGCAGCTTCCTTCTTCGCACCCTTGGCTACAGAAGCTTTCTCAAGCATAAGCATAACATCATGAGATGATTGAACCCTTTTTCTACTTGGATAACTAAAATTAAAGAGTGACTATGATAAATGTGCATGTAAATTAAGCACTTTACATACACTTCTTCCACCGTCCTAACCATCCTACAAGTGGAAGTGGTGAGGAGTGAAAATAATGGTTATGGAGAATTTTTAAAAACTTTCATGCACCAAAAGCTGTGTGTACCATAGCCTTCCCCCCCTCCCCCCCTACACACACACAAAATCATGATTAAGCATGCTCTGGTTTTGCACTTGTGGCAGCATCATAAGCCCGACATCAGGGGTGTTTTTCCAATAGCAAGAATAACAATACAATACAGAAGAGAGCATACACAAGTAATCCTCAATGTCTGCCTTCAAAATACGCCTGTCGGTGTAGAGACGCCTCTAGCGGTGGTCCGGTTGGACCCCCTTTGGGATTCGGCCGGGGGCGCAGTAGAGTTTCTCTTGTGAGCCGGTGATGATTTTCCGGAGAGGTAGATCTGATGCAGGAGACGCAAAGGATTTACCCAGGTTCAGGCCACCCGGAGGTGTAAAACCCTATGTCCTGCTTTTTTGTGTGTATTGATCTTTGGGAGATTACAAAGGGAGTTCTTCCCTAAGGGAGCTAACCCTAGAGTTCTTCTCCAAGAGAGTCTAAGGATTTTCTAACTAAGGAACCAACCAAGAGCGTAACCTAAAAAAGAGTCGAACCCTTTGCATGGTCTCGGTTCTCCCCTTATATACCCGGGGGTTTACCACAGCGGCCAGAGGGTACTACTGGCGACGTGGGCGCTACAGGGCCGCCCACGCCTTCATTTAATGCCCGGCGTGGACTTCCGCGCCGGACGTCTCCTCGCCGCATCTCTGGACAGGGATTCTGACATCTTTATGCTCGGTGGGTCCCGCGACCGCAGACTTACCGGGCTTCTTCTGACAGGGTTGTTGAGACACCTGCTCCTGGGCCCCGGGTGTCAGCGACCGAACCCGCGCACCGGAGCGTGCGGAGACGCGACCCAAGGGGCAAAAAGGTTGACAGCGACAGGGGCGTGCGGTGCGGCGCGCCCGGTCGGTCAACAGACCTGTCAGTCGGACCCATCACTTGGCAGGAGCGATAGCCAACGGGGCTTTCGCCAGAGCGGGTGGGGCCCGGCCTGACCGTCATCATGCCCTCACAGGGCTTAGAATTTCTTGTCGAAATGACGGGCATTAAATACCTCTACCAGGGCTGAGGCTTGCTGGAGAAGCTAGCCGCTCGATGACGTGCCCAAAGGTGGGCCCCACGGGGGGACACGGCGACCCCCGATCACTCCGACCCCGAGCAGTTCCTTCACTGGGAGGGGCGCCAGCTGTCCCAGGCTGCCCCCGGGCGGCCTCGAGCGCTCGGGGAGCGCTCGTTGGAGGGCCGCTCGGGGTCCTTGACGGGGGAAGCTCCAGGAGGAGTGCTCGGGGAGCATCCCGAGCACTCCCTTGGGCCCCACACCCCGCGGGATGCCGGGCGCTCAGGAAAGGGGATCCGAGCACTCCCTTGATTCCTGAGCCTTGGACCCTCGGGAGCCCAAGGCCTCTTCTGGTTACTCCCGCGGATGTGACGCCCGAGGAAGGCCCCCGAGCGCTTGGGCTTGAACGCCGGATCCTCTAGACAGTCGGGGCGGGGCCCACACCGACCCGGGCGCCACGCGCCTCGCTCCACGGCATCTGATTGGCCTCCGCCGGCGGTTCGGGAGACCCTGGGCCCCATTCCGCCGATAGCAACCCCCGGCCTTGTCTCCCAACGACGGCCCGAGGGGCCGCGACTGGGGATAAGGCCTTTCCTTCTTGGGCCAAGCAAAGATGCCGACCCATCTTCATGCGCCCTGCGGAGGGGCGCTTTGATGCACGCGGGGAAGGCGCGCGGCTTTTCGTACCGCGCGCGGACAGTTGCGTGTCCCGGGTTTCGCGCGACCGCATCTTTACTGCCAATGGCAGTAAATTCGCAGGCCATGATTACACGAACTCCGGGTTTCGCGCGACCGCAATTTTACTGCCAATAGCAGTAAACTGACAGCCCACGATTGCGCGAAGATCGCCGGGTGCGGGCGGTTGATCTTCTGCGGTTTCCTTCTCAAAAGAGGACCGACCCCACACCTTTTGAACTTCCGAATCTTGCACAAACGCTCTGCTTCTAAAGCTTTTGCTCTCGCTTCGTCTTCTTCCTTTCGCCACCACTTTCTTCGCCTCCCGACAACCTCCTTCGCCACCACTCCGCCGCCGCCATGGCCCGCCGCAAGAGCCACCAAACCTCCCCGGACCCGCCCGCCGTGCTCCCCAGGTCCTGCTTCCTCAATGAGGAGGCGATGGACAAGATCCGGCTGCTGACGGTGCCGGAGGGCCGTCCTGACCCGACGACGGTGCGGCCGGCGACGTACCCGCCGGAGCCGAGGGCGGATGAAACGGTGATCTTCACCAGTTTCATCACGGCCGGCCTTCTTCCACCCTTCTTGCCGTTCTTCATGACGATCCTGGCGGAGTACGGGATCCACCTCCTGCATCTCACCCCAAACTCCGTGGTGGTGCTGGCGATCTTCACCCACCTCTACGAGATGTTTGTGGGTGTCATGCCGTCGGTGGCCCTCTTCCGACATTATTTCGTCCTTCGCTCGGTCGGGAAGAGCCGGGGCTCCGCCCGAGTGGAGGTCAGTGGCAGCGTCAACTTCCAACTTCGAGCGAAGGGTGCTTCGCCATACATTCCGCAAGATCTGCGGAACAAGTGGGACGACTGGCGCCAGCATTGGTGTTACATCAACACCGACCCGGCGGAGTCGCTCGTCCTTCCCGAAGCGCCGGTGGAGCACCACCGATCGTGGGAGTATCTCGCCGGCGACGACAACGACCTTTGGATGATGGTGGAGCGCATCGGCCAACTCAGGGAGTTGGGCCTGACCGCCACCGTGGTCGTCGGCGACTTCTTGCGCCGCCGGCTGACGCCGCTGCGGCATCGCCGGCGGCCGACGTGGATGTACACCGGCGACCAGGACTATGGTCGGACGGCGACTGGCGCCGACAACAACCTGGACCCCGAGGCGATGGCGATAACCCTGAGGATGCTGCTCGGGGTCCAGGACGCCTCGCTCGCCGAGCTGCCGCGGGCGGACTTGCCGCTCTGCGTCAACGCGAACCGCCAGGCCATCCTGGACATGCTGCCGACGTGCGATGCGCAGGGCATCGTGCGTCCGCCGAAGGATGGCGAACGTAGGCCGGCCGGGTCCATTCGGATTGCCGCGGATGAGGAGGAGGCAGAGGCGGCGCAGGCGGCTAGGGCACCGAGCGCCCCGCTCGCCGTCCACGACCCCGCCAACCCGAAGGGCAAAGGGCGGGCCCCTACTCCCCCGTCCCCGCCACCGCAGCCACAAGCGCCGAAGCCGAAGCCACGGGTACCGCCGGCCACGGGGCGGCAAGCGGCGGGGATGGGAGGCAGCAGCGCCGGGCAAGGGTCCTCCGGGCAGCGCCGCTCC
Organism: Stipa capillata; assembly: GCA_019208055.1. Lineage (NCBI taxonomy): Eukaryota > Viridiplantae > Streptophyta > Magnoliopsida > Poales > Poaceae > Stipa > Stipa capillata. The sequence goes on along the minus strand of JAGXJF010002315.1, from coordinate 97,627 downwards.
AAACCGCTGCCTCCGCCGCCTGCGCGCCCTGCGGCGCCGGGGACTGAAGGCGGCGGTTCTGGGCATGGGTCCTCCGGGCAGCGCAGCTCCGAACCGCTGCCTCCGCCGCCCGTGCGTCCTGCGGCGCCGGGGACTGGAGGCGGCGGTTCTGGGCAAGGGTCCTCCGGAACTGCGTCGGCCGGAGGCTCGTCGGTGGCGGGCACGGGCGCCGCCGCCGGACAGAAGAGGAAGGTCCCGCCGACGTCCCCTGGCTCGGGAACCGAGGTCCCGAAGGGCAAGTTGCGGTAAGCGAAAACTCTCCCCCTCCCTTTTTTGTCTAAGTGTTTTGCTCGGAAGCTGATCCGAACTTGCTTGTGCTAATCTTTTCAGGGAGAGTAAGAAGTCTCGGCCGTCCCCGAGCTCGCCTTCCGCCCCGAGGGCTCCGTCAACCCCAAGCGCGGCTACGGGCCCGAGAGCTCCTGCGGCTCCGAGCGCGGCTGCAGCCCCGAGCGGTCCTCCGGCCCCGAGCGAGCCGGTGGACCCAACCCCGAGCGCGCTTTCCGCCCCGAGCGCGAGCCCGACCCCGAGCGCGGTGCCAGCCCCGAGAGCTGAAGCCGCCTCGTGGGAAGAGGCTGCCCCGAGCGTGGAGATGGCCGCGCCGGAAGCGATGGAGGCACCGGAGGTGACGGAGAGCGCCGTCCCGGCGGAGGAGGAGCCACGTGCCGCTGCGCCCGAGGAGCAGGCGGCGGCACTCGGGCAAGAAACAGCCCCGATGGAGGGGACCGAGGGCACCCGGCCCGAGGGAGGGGCCGGTGCTTCGACCATGGCCGAGCGCCCTGAGCCCCAAGAGGAGGAGCTCGGGTGCCTTGACATCATTGCTCTGCCCAAGGGGCAGCCCGCCGCGCGCCGTGGCGAGACGTCTCGGGGGATACCCTCCGACGTGTTTGACGCCGCGCGCGCCGCAATCAATAAGGTCCAGGAGGACCTCACCTCTAAAGAGAAATCCTTAGAGGATAGGGAGAGGTCCTTGGAGGACCGGGAGGGGTCCTTGGAGGACCGGGAGGCCGCGATCGCGGAGGCGGCGGAGAATTTCTTGGCCCGCTCTCGCATCGCCAAGCGGGAGTACGAGAGGGACACCGCCGAGATCCTTCGGGAGTGGGAGGCCCTGGACGAGATGGCGAGGGAGCTCGTTGAGAGGGAGGAAAACCTCAATGAGCGGGCCTCGCTGCTTGCCCCGCGCGAGCAGGACTTGGAGGCGTGGGAGAAACACGCCGACGAGGAGAAGGCGCGGCTGGACCAGCGCGCCACCGACGTCGCCCGCCGCGAAGAACAGCTTCTTCTTCGTGAAGGAGAAGTTGAGACGAAGGCGCAGGAACTCAGCCAACGCGAGAAGGCCCTCGAAGAGGAGTCGAACTCGCTGGAAGCTGAAGTTCAGACGCACGTCAAAGCTGCTTGCGGGGAGCTCGCCAAGGAGATGGAGGGGCTCCGCGCGGAAGTCCAGCGCCTCGGGGAGCGGCTCGATAACTCACGCGTGTCCAAACGCAACATCCAAGCCAAACTCCAAGAAGTGGAGGAGGCGAGGCAGCGCGAGTCTTCGGAAGCGGCCGCGGCGCTGAAGGAGGCGGAGAAGGAGAAGCTCGGGCTCATCCACGAGCGGCGCGAGACAACGAAGATGATGAGGGACATCTTTGCCCGTGCAAAAAGCGCTGTTCGGGATGCTGGACTGGGGCTAGCTTCCTTGCCGGGGTTTGACGAGACCCCCGGGAACGTTGCGTTGGGCTTCCAGGACATCACCGAGCGCCTTGTCGGACTTGGCGAAGCCGTGAACCGCCGGCTCGAGGAAGAAGGCCGGGAGCTGGCGGCCGCGGTGGCGGAGCACACTTTGACGTGCTACCGCAGCCGCGACTCGGACTTCTCCTTGGAACCAGCTGCGCAGGGGATCGACGAGGCCAGCGAGGAGGACGCTCGGAGGGCGGTCCGCGGGGTGGCTGAAGAGATCGTCCAGTGCTTTGCTCGCGAGGAAGACGCCGGCGATGGCGACGGCGACGGCGAGGAGTAGCTCCCCCTTTATCTTCTTTTTTGCTGTTCTTAGTCCAGGGCTTAGCCCCTTTGTAAGAACTTTTGCTTGGAATTTTTGCTATGCAAAGAACTTTGGCCCGAGGGCCCTTTGTCCCTTGCTTTCTTCTTGTTGTACTTGTGCTAGAATTGGCTTCGTTTCCTTGTTGCTTCGGGCGAAGCGTCTGGCTCTTGCTCGGAGAGGAACGGAAGCCGGTCCTCGGGTCGCCTCGAAGGCCCAGCCCCCCGAGAGCTAGACGCGCCGCGGCTAAAGCTAAGGAAGCCCCGCCCTCGGGACACAGAGTGTCCCCGAGCCAAGCTTCTCCTAACTCCTTCGTTTTCCTGCTAAAGATGTCCAAGTCTTTGCGAGGACAATTGTTGGAACAAGTAGTTGTTAATATATGTCGTATTAACCGTGGCGTTTATGTAATGTTTCTTATTCTTGAGAGCTTTCATTTTTACGCGGCAATGTTTCCTTATGTCTCCGGAACGCTACTGAGAATACCGCCGGGCGCGCGTGAAAGCGCGTAGGGTACTTAGGCGGCTTATTTGCCAGGCTGGTGTCCGGGGTTAAGAAACCAGGCAGGACACCAGGGCTTTGAGCGGACAACCCGAAGCACTTCCCGTGACTCTCGCCGCTACTTTCAGGCAAACCCGCCACGAACACAGAAGGTACTTGAAAAGATTGGCGAGTAAAAACTATTCGCCCATATAATGCTCGGGGACTTTAAAAACATAGAGGCATGATTAGAAGCTTAGCTTGGAAATCAGGCCCCATGCTACATTGGCGCCCTGAGACTTAATGTTGATCCAGTGGGCGGTACCCGGGGACTTCGTCATGGTGGACCTGTTCACTTCATGAGCTATTATACAGCTTACTCATCAAAAGGGACATTTTCCGCAAGGTCTTCCAGGGCTTGCCCATTGTCGCAACCCACAGGTTTTTGGATCTGCCGACCTGTCCCGAGCACGAGGAGTAAGGCTACCCGAATGACATGAAGCTGGGTAGCGCTCGGGGTTGCTAACCATCGAAGCACAGGTGGCCAGGGGCTTATTTGCCCTGACTCGGATGTGCTTGGGGTACAGCTAACCACCCGAGCGTCTTATGGCCCACGAACAGACATCAGATTAGCTCGACTGCTCGTACCCGGACAGGTGGGACCTACTCGCACTATGGGGGACTTGGGACCCCGGTACCCGCGCGGAAAATGTCTCTTTTGCTGGCTAGCGAGGGGATATTGGCATTGAATAGAGAAATTGACATTGCACAGGGGATTCTTAAAAGGGAAAAAACATCTTTATATTGATAATAATGCTATTTGAATAGCTTGGGATACAAGGGAGCCCCCGAGCGCGGGCGCGAGCGCGTGGGATACTCGAGTGACCTTCGGCCGGACCAGTGCTCGGGGTTAAGGAACCAGGCCGAGCAGCCAGGGCTTGGGTGACAGACCCGGAACTTCCCGTGACTCACTTTTGGCACTCGGGGAGCCAACACTAGAAAGCAAAAACTTACCCGGGCCATTCACGAGAAAAATTTGCGCAGGAGCTCGATGTTCCAGGCGTTGGGAAGCGGCATCCCGTCCTCGGCAGCCAGCCTCACCGAGCCTGGGCGGGTAACTCTGGTTACTCGGTATGGGCCCTCCCACATGGGGGAGAGCTTGTTCTTCCCTTCCCGCGTCTGGACGCGGCGAAGCACCAAGTCCCCGACTTCGAGCGACCGCGGCTTGACGCGATGCTGATGATAGCGCCGGAGGCTTTGCTGGTATCTGGCGGCGCGGAGGGCTGCTCGGCACCTATGCTCTTCAAGGAAGTTGACGTCTTCGAGCCTGCGCTGACCTTGATCTTCCTCCGAGTACGCCGCGACCCGAGGGGACCGGAAGGCGAGCTCGGAAGGAAGGACTGCTTCTGCCCCATAAACGAGGAAGAAAGGGGTTTCGCCGGTTGCCCGACTGGGGACGTCCGGGTCGACCAAAGGACGGCAGGGAGCTCTTTTATCCAGCTAGCGCCGCACTTCTTGAGCCTGTCGAAAGATCTTGTCTTGAGCCCCCGAAGGACCTGAGCGTTAGCACGCTCGACCTGTCCATTGGCTCGGGGGTGAGCGACAGAGGCGAAGCAGATTTCTGTCCCGAGGGCTTGACAGTACTCGAGGAAGGCATCGCTCGTGAACTGAGTGCCGTTGTCGGTGATGATGCGGTTAGGCACCCCGAACCGGCTCATGATGCCTCGGATGAACTTGATCGCTGACTGCTTATTGATCTTGACGACCGGCTCAGCTTCCGTCCATTTGGTGAACTTGTCGATAGCGACGTAGAGGTACTCGTAGCCCCCGACTGCTCGGGGGAACGGGCCCAAGATATCCAGCCCCCAGACCGCGAAAGGCCACGAGAGGGGGATGGTGTGGAGTGCCTGAGTGGGCTGATGGATCTGCTTGGCGTGGAATTGGCATGCCTCGCAGCGTCGAACCAGCTCAAAGGCGTCCTCGAGGGCTATCGGCCAGTAAAATCCTTGCCGAAAGGCTTTACTGATCAGCGTGCGAGACGATGCATGGCTACCGCACTCACCCTCGTGGATGTCCGCGAGCACGTCGCGGCCTTCTTCCCGGGAGATGCATTTCATGAGAATGCCATTGGCACCACGCCGGTAGAGGTCCCCATCTACGAGCGCGTACCTTTTTGCTTGCCGCGCAATTCTTTCCACAACGGCTTCGTCTTGGGAAGGATGTTTTCTTTTAGGTATCCTCGGATCTCGGAGATCCAGGAGGTATCCTGAGAACAGGTGGCGAGCACGAGGTGCTCACCGACGGCAGCCTGACGGGAGGATCTCCCACTGAAGGCGCCGCCTGGGTAGACTAGCCTTGGCGCGAGGTTCCCCCTTCGTCTTGGTCAGCGGCCTCAACGGACGGCCGAGAGAGCCTTTCTTCAAAGGTCCCAGCCGGGACCGGCTCCCGAGAGGAGGCCAGTCGCGATAGAGCGTCGGCGGCGTCGTTGTAGCAACGAGGGATGTGCTGGAGTTCCAGCCCATCGAAGCGCCGCTCCAACCTCCTGACTTCGCTCAGGTACGCCGACATTTGAGGGTCCGAGCACTGATACTCCTTCGACACCTGATTGACAACTAACTGGGAGTCGCCTTTGATGAGTAGACGACGGATCCCGAGGGATGTGGCTGCGTGCAACCCTACAAGGAGGCCTTCGTACTCTGCCATGTTGTTGGTGGCGCGGAAGAGCAACTGCACGACGTACTGGAGTGTCTCGCCCATCGGGGAGGTGAGAACCACTCCAGCCCCCGCGCCCTTGAGCGTGAGGGAACCGTCGAAGTGCAGAGTCCAGTGCTCGGTTCCTCCTGGTCCCGGGTTGGCGGAGAGCTGCTCGCTTTCGTCTTCGGGCACGGGCATCCACTCGGCGACAAAGTCGGCCAGAGCTCGGCTTTTGACCGCATGGTTGCTGACGAAGCGTAGGTTGAACTCCCCGAGCTCAATGGCCCACTCGACGACTCGTCCAGTGGCCTCCCGGTTGCGGAGGATGCGCTCGAGGGGGTAGGCCGTAACCACCCGGACCTCGTGCGCTTGGAAATAGTGCCGAAACTTTCTCGATGCGACGAGCACCGCGTAGAGTAGCTTCTGAGCTTGAGGGTAACGCGTCTTGGCGTCGCGCAACACTTCACTGATGAAGTACACGGGATGCTGCTGGACGCGCACCTGGGTAGAAGGCTCCTCGGGCCCAGCCCCCGAGCGATTAACTTCGTCCCCGAGCAAGGCGGTTTTCCCGGGTTCACTCGGAGGGCGGGGCTCAAGGTCTTCTTCGGGAACGTTGCCGCTCGGGGACTCGGACCCGAGGGCTCTGCCCGCTTCCCCGAGACTTTCGCTCGGGAGCTCGTTCTCGGGGGCTCCTGCTGGCTGCTCGGGGTCGCCACTCGGAAGCAGGGGCCCGAGAGCCTTCGCCTGGTCGGGGGATGCCGGGAGCTCGGACCCGACTTCTCGCTCGACGACAAGGACGGCACTCACCACCCGGGGTGTCACCGAGAGGTAGAGGAGCAAAGGCTCCTCGGGTCTAGGTGCCACCAAGACCGGGGGCGAGGTGAGGTACTTCTTGAGGCCCTCGAGGGCCTGCTCGGCTTCTGGGATCCACTCGAAGTGGCCCAACTTCTTGAGAAGCTTGAACAAGGGGAGACCCCGCTCCCCGAGCTTGGAGATGAACCGCCCCAAGGCGGCCATGCAGCCCGTTAGGCCCTGCACATCCTTGAGACGAGCCGGCGGGCGCATCTGGTCGATGGTCCGGATCTTCTCGAGGTTGGTTTCTATGCCTCGACTTGAGACCAAGAAACCGAGAAGCTTGCCGGAAGGAACCCCGAAGATGCACTTCTCGGGGTTCAGCTTCATGCGAGTACCGCGGAGACTGTCGAAGGTCTCGGCGAGGTCCTCGATGAGCGTCTCCTCGCGTCTTGACTTGACGACGAGGTCATCGATGTAGGCCTCGACGTTGCGACCTAGCTGCGCCTGCAAAGTAATACGCATGGCTCGCTGATAGGTCGGGCCAGCGTTTTTCAACCCAAAAGGCATGCGGACATAACAAAAAGTCCCCGCAGGGGTTGTAAACGAAGTCTTTTCCTCATCCTTTACAGCCATACTAATCTGGTGATAACCAGAGTAGGCATCTAAAAAACAGAGAAGATCACACCCTGTAGTGGAATCTACTATCTGATCGATGCGAGGTAAAGGAAAAGGGTCTTTCGGACAAGCCTTGTTGAGGTCCATGTAGTCCACGCACATCCTCAGCTTGCCGTTGACCTTGGGCACGACCACGGGGTTGGCGAGCCACTCGGGGTGGAGGACCTCCCGGATAAAGCTGGCTGCGAGGAGCCTGCCGACTTCCTCCCGGACGAACTCCTGCCGTTCTGGTGCTTGGCGGCGCACCTTCTGCCGAATCGGCCGAGCGTCGGGACGCACGGCGAGGCGATGCTCAGTCACTTCCCTAGGGACCCCGGGCATGTCGGACGGTTGCCATGCAAAACACGTCGGCGTTTGCCCGGAGGAAAGCGACGAGCACGCCTTCCTATTTGGCGGCCAGGCGGCCGCCGATCTTGACGGTCTTGGACGCGTCTTCCCCGAAGACCACCTCCTTCACAGGGATGGAGTCATCGGCAGCGACTCTGGCCTTGGTCGGGGGCGGACCCGAGGACTCAGGGAGCCTGGGGACGTCGTCGACGGCAACAGCAACCTTAGAGAAGAGTTGCTCGGCACAGGCGACGGAGCCCTGGATGTCAGCCGGCACGGTGATGGTGCCGTTGGGGCCAGACATCTTGATCGTCAAGTAAGCATAATGGCATGCCATCATGAACTTGGCGAGCGCCGGACGCCCCAGGATGCCGTTGTAGGGGAGCTCGAACTCGAAAACATCGAAGATGATGTTCTCGGTCCGGTGGTTGCTCTTGGTACCGAAGGTGACCATCAGGGACACCTGGCCCAAAGGCATGGTGAGGCCGGGGGAAACGCCGTAGAACGGCAGCGTGGGCTTCAAATCCCCCCGGGGTACCTGCATCTTGCCAAACACCTCGTGGGACAGGAGGTTAAGTCCCGCGCCCCCGTCGATCAGCATGCGGGTTACCTTTATGTTGCAGATGGTGGGGGAGACCACGAGCGGGAAGCGGCCCACGCCCGAGATGTTCTCGGGGTGGTCCGAGCGGTCGAAAGTGATCGGGGACCCCGTCCACTTGAGCGCTCGGGATGCATCGGCGCTCGGGGTTGCCGAGCACACTTCACGCGCCAGAAGCTTGAACTGACGGCGTGAGGTGGGCGCGAAGGCGCCCCCACTGATGCAGGCCACCGCCTGCGGCTCCTGCAAGCCGAGGTCTTCCTCCTGCCCGCCGGGATTATCACCGCCCTCGGCGCGGCGCTCCTCCCGCTGCTTCTTGTTCCTCTCGTCCACCCTATCGCGCTCGCGCTGATGCTCGATGATGGTGCGCGCGTCCTCATCTTCCCTCCGCCTGCCAAGGCGGGTGACGAAGATCCTGGGCGTCCCCCCGAGCGGGAGAAGCAACCGAGGGGGGAGATCTACCGCGCCAGCCGCCAGCCGACCCGCGCTGTGGACACGATGGCACTGGCGGCGAGGCCACGGAGGGGCCGGCGCGGGTGCCCCCACGCCCCGACGGGGTGTGGGAGCTCCCGGCCGCCGCTTGACGGCGGGCGGTGTCGACCAAGGTGGTGACGTCCCGGAGCCATGGGCCCACGGGGGACGCACCATCCACCGGGACGGGAGGATGCCGAAGGAGGAGCTGCGCCGTCTGCAGCGCGCTCACTTCCCCGGGCTCGGTGAAGTCTAGCCGGCGACGAGGCGGCGGCGGTGGAGAAGACTCGGTGGCGGACCCAGGGGCCCGCGGCCGTGGCCGCGGCAGAGCGGCAGCAGCCGCCGACATACCACCGGTCTCGTTGCGGGGCCCTCCCCGCCTGGGAGGGTCCGCCTCAGATGAGGACAAGGAGAAGTTCAACCTCTCCTCGTCGGAAGGCAGGCCAGGACCCGCCATGGAGGTAGGCTCGAAGAAAACCCTAAGCGCCCCCTACCTGGTGCGCCAGCTATCAGCGTAGAGACGCCTCTAGCGGTGGTTCGGTTGGACCCCCTTTGGGATTCGACCGGGGGCGCAGTAGAGTTTCTCTTGTGAGCCGGTGATGATTTTCCGGAGAGGTAGATCTGATGCAGGAGACCCAAAGGATTTACCCAGGTTCAGGCCACCCGGAGGTGTAAACCCTACGTCCTGCTTTTTTGTGTGTATTGATCTTTGGGAGATTACAAAGGGAGTTCTTCCCTAAGGGAGCTAACCCTAGAGTTTTTCTCCAAGAGAGTCTAAGGATTTTCTAACTAAGGAACCAACCAAGAGCGTAACCTAAAAAAGAGTCGAACCCTTTGCATAGTCTCGGCTCTCCCCTTATATACCCGGGGTTTTACCACAGCGGCCAGAGGGTACTGCTGGCGACGTGGGCGCTACAGGGCCGCCCACGCCTTCATTTAATGCCCGGCGCGGACTTCCGCGCCGGACGTCTTCTCGCCGCATCTCTGGACAGGAATTCTGACATCTTTATGCTCGGCGGGTCCCGCGACCGAAGACTTACCGGGCTTCTTCTGACAGGGTTGTTGAGACACCCGCTCCTGGGCCCCGGGTGTCAGCGACCGAACCCGCGCATCGGAGCGCGCAGAGACGCGACCCAAGGGGCAAAAAGGTTGACAGCGACAGGGGCGTGCGGTGCGGCGCGCCCGGTCGGTCAACAGACCTGTCAGTCGGACCCATCACTTGGCAGGAGCGATAGCCAACGGGGCTTTCGCCTGAGCGGGTGGGGCCCGGCCTGACCGTCATCATGCCCTCACAGGGCTTAGAATTTCTTGTCGAAATGACAGGCATTAAATGCCTCTGCCAGGGCTGAGGCTTGCTGGAGAAGCTAGCCGCTCGATGACGTACCCAGAGGTGGGCCCCACGGGGGGGACACGGCGACCCCCGATCACTCCGACCCCGAGCAGTTCCTTCACTGGGAGGGGCGCCAGCTGTCCCAGGCTGCCCCCGGGCGGCCTCGAGCGCTCGGGGAGCGCTTGTTGGAGAGCCGCTCGGGGTCCCTTACGGGGGAAGCTCCAGGAGGAGTGCTCGGGGAGCATCCCGAGCACTCCCCTGGGCCCCACACCCCGCGGGATGCCGGGCGCTCGGGAAAGGGGACCCGAGCGCTCCCTTGATTCCTGAGCCTTGGACCCTCGGGAGCCTAAGGCCTCTTCTGGTTATTCCCGCGGATGTGACGCCCGAGGAAGGCCCCCGAGCGCTTGGGCTTGAACGCCGGATCCACTAGACAGTCGGGGCGGGGTCCACACCGACCCGGGCGCCACGCGCCTCGCTCCGCGGCATCTGATTGGCCTCCGCCGATGGTTCGGAGGACCCTGGGCCCCATTCCGCCGACAACGTCCATCTGGACTTTTAAGCTTGACAGCGTTACCTGTTTGGGAACACAGTTTCGGAGGTCAAAAACTGCATTCCTGGCTATATGGTAAACTGTCTGGATATCTGAAATGTTAGACGCTTACGTTGTTATCTTCTGCCAACTTTCTGGCAACAGGACTGGACAATATGCGATCCTCTGAATGGAAAGATTCTTCAGTCTTTGTAGCCCTTGACTTAGGAGCCTTCGGGAGCTCTTTCTCCGCCTCTTTTGGTTCCGCGGGCTCAGCTTATGGGCTTCGATTCAGCTGGAGCTGCAGATGCAGCAGAAGATGGAGCCTTGTATCCTTAAATTTCTCGATGTCCCCCTCCTCTTCCACGGTTATGGCAATAATCTAGTTCACAAAAGAACATGAGTTAAAATTTAAAAGCAACTCAAGATGATATCAGCACAGCATATGGGCATTAGTAACAAGCCAACAACTATGTTCGAGATGGTGGTAAAAAAAAGTGTCTCCTCCACATTAGGATATATATACCATGCCAATTTTAATCTCTTTTGCACCATCTCCACAGATAATCTTAGCAAGATAGCCTTCCTCCATGCATTCCATCTCCACAGATAATCTTAGCAAGATAGCCTTCCTCCATGCATTCCATCTCCACAGTGGCTTTATCCTAATCACCACAAATGTGCTTGACAATTATCTAGCTGCTGCTACTTAATTTAATATAAAATAGGAAAAAGTCATGCCCTGGGTGTACATGTTGAGAAACAAAACTTACCGTCTCCATTTCACAAAGAACTTCACCAGGTGAAACTTTATCTCCTTATTTCTTCACCCACCTAGCAATATTTCCCTACAGGCAATTAAATAAGTGTTTGATACGGTATGGACAACTGAAGAAAAACATGCAGATTGTGCATGCTTTATTTTCTCTCCGCTGTTAATTTGTATTTGTTCCAACTTTTGAGTAAATTACCTTGGTCATAGTAGGGGAGAGCGAAGGCATCCCGATTTCCTCATGCGCTGGCAAATCTGAAAGAGTGTATAACACTGTTAAAAAGGCTATAGGAAGATATCAACTTATCGGTGTCAACTTATAACTCAAAGTTGGAAATAATGTTAAAACATAGGTCGCATGACAAGAGAGGAAGGTACCTGCACCACTCGAAAAATGTCTTGCCAAAACTACCTGCCCACTGATAAATAGCAACGGACAGCCAAAACACGGTTACAGCGATGATAAGCCAGCTTCGAATATATGGACACAGAAATTCAAGGGGAAAAAACATAAACGAGAATGCATACCATGAGAACAAACTATTGACCCCAGTAGCAGCAATCGGCATTCTCTTGGAAGTGTAGCTTCCCCGTGATTCTGGCGGTGATACCTGTGAAAATAAAAGACAGGACAGCAAACCGGAGTCAGAATAAATAACTAGGCCTCCAATTAAACAAGTGGATTTCTATTACAACTGCATATTTACACTGTTTGTCTTAGATACACCTCCCTTGTTTTGCATAGAACACAAATAGACATAATTGAACAAAAATCTGTAGTTTCACACTTCAACCTACCATGTATGTCTAACCTTTTTCCCTTTTTTTAATGCACCTTGGTGCATGTGCAAATGCACAGTCCACTCTCCTTCGTACCATTGTTGTATTAGCAACCGCACACATGCTTGCCGTTTGACTAACTAATTAATGGAAAATAGTCCTCTTGAAATTTACAAGTACAGTTTTTTTTTACAATGTACAAGTACAATTTCTTATCTGTACATATTGTTTACCTTGAATATTATTGAGGTGGAAAAAGACTATAAAAACAAGCAGTCACGCATGCTCTTTAAGAAAATATAATATATATTAAGCAAAACATATTACAAGCACAAGAAAATTTATAAGCCACATATGTCGGTCATTGTAAAATCTCATTTAAAGTTAGAAAACACTATTTGAAAATTTCTTACAACGAATAAGAACATAAACAGTTTTGATGAATAAAGAAATAGCACATAAAATAAATAAGCACGCAAAGAATACTTCTGAAGTATACAAGTGAAATTAAGGGAATAATTAGGAGGCTACAAGTATAAATAGAGAGGCAATAAATATATGAGTGATTAGAGGGGTGTCTAATCTTTGTCCACGACCATTCAATGAGTGAATTGGATTAATAATTTCAGACGGCTCTGATCGAATGTATTCTATTCTAACTCGTGCTTTTTATATAGATATAAATTTAAAGCCAAAGCTCTACCTAAACATTAAGTATCCCGACGCTCATAAATTAGACGCTAATGGACATGTCAGCTTTCTCTCTCTATTCACCTCTCTTAGCTCCTTTTACCACATCTCTTAGCACCCCACATATAGATGCTAATGATTTTGTTAAAAAATAGTAATTTTTTTATTAGCTTAGCATTGGGTGCTAAGCTAATCAATTCCTTAGCAGTGGTACGAATATTTTTGATCTTAGCACCTACCCTCATATCTCTTAGCAACAATGCTAATTAATTTCCCTCGTCTTTAGCGTCGAAGACGTGGGTACTCTTGAAGCATTTGTATAAACACCATGTGTCGATCTATTATCCCAGAATCCATGACTTGGTAAGGAAAGGTTTCTTAATGGCTTCATCTATTTTATTCATTTGTATTAGTTTTGAGAAAATTCCATTCAGAGTAAATAAAAATATCATTTTCTGTTATTGGCCCGAAAGAGTGTAAATACTGATTTAGTGGGCCGAACAGACGCATAGCTCTCTTTCATCCTTTTCTTCTTCTTTCTCCCTAATTCTTTTCATTGCCAAAAGCCGCCACAACCCTCTCTTTTTCGATCCTGTGTAGGCCGCGGCTGCACGCTGGTCTCCATCACGACTCCGTAACCTTCTCCGCAGGGCTCCCCCAAGCTCCTACCCCCTCCCCCAATTTGCGTACCTCTCTTCTTTCCCTACTAAGCCGTCGTCCCCATCGGTCTTCACCGCTGGCTTGATGTTGGCCTGCACATGGGTTCGGCGCTTCCCCAGAGCCCATATACCTCTGTTCTCACCTTACTTCAACCGCCATGCGCACAACCTCATGGAGCATTCGCATAGGATTTCAGTGTCGCCGCGCCTCCATACACGATCGGCCTCACCACACCCATATCGACGGCTCTGAACCCCTATTGAGTCCATTCGTCTCTTCAGTATCTCCACCCTCTTCATTTTGGGTATAATCTCTTCTTTTTGGTTCCTAGGGTTTGTGGAGTGCATTCTTGTCGTGCGACTTCGCCATCGACACATGGCTGAGGGGAAGAGCCTCTTGGCAGCGGTGGAGTTCTTGTACCATTGCTTCAAGTAAACAAAGCCCCGCAACTGACTAACCTGGAGTTTTGATTAGTTCTTTTCGTGCATGATTTTCCGTTCTTGGTTGGTTCTTGTCAATCAATTTGAAGGCAATCAATGCACTAAATTATGCTCGAGATCTGGTGTTGGCCTAATTACACTAGGATTTTAGGATAATTCTGTGTTAATATTTGCTTATAATCATGACAAAATTTTGGTGTGTGTTGAGGAGGGGTTACTCTAGGGTATCAATAGATTAGCAAGATTCATGAAGCATATGATAACTACTTGTGTGCCAACCCAATCGGATAACATGCTTACACTCGAGTTATACATTATTAAATCAATTTTTTTTGCACTTATTACTTTGGATTCAGTGAAAATCCTTGTTGATGCGTAACTACCGCATAATGTTTCAAAGCAATCCTTGGTAACAGGAATTTGGAAATGATGCCATTAAGAAAAGATCCAAGGCACTCCAGTCACTGTCAATGTAATTCAGCTCAGATCTTAAATTACGACCAAGAAAAAATGCTTGCTAGTAGCCATCCCAGGGGCAAATGATATGTGCTATCATGTGCCCCCAGATAATCATAGGGTCAAAGCTCGGGCAAATGGAGAGATACAAAGGCAGCACATATATGTTTGCAAATTAAAGACCACTAGTAGAGTGTCCCTGCGTTGTAACAGAATCCAAATGATAGTGATACATATAATAAGAACATAAGTACCAAAATTTATTTTCACATATAAGCTTTACTTGACCCAACAATCAATCAAAATTTCATGGAGCGGTGCTCCATCAACAAGGGCAACAAATACAGGTGCCAAACAAGTTTATGGAAGCATAGTTTGTTCATAGATGCAAGTATGCAACCATAAATAAATCTAGGATTACAAACATAATACATAGAGAGGACTCAGAATGGTTCACTTGGTACATCTCTTACAATCTTAACAAACTTGACATACAAGGAAAAATTTCACTTGCAAGATCTGAAATAAAACCAAATATAGCTTTACATAACTAACATGAAATATAAGAAATAATAAGCAACAAGAGCTAGATTATAGAAGGTGGGATTGCTTCCAGCCACGTGACAACCTTGGACAGAATCTTTTGGTGAATAAGGAGAAACAAAGCACACTGCACAGGTATATATATATTTAGAAAGGTAAAACTCATGAATGCATTGTATTTATAGGAACAAGAAACACTAATGACATTGAGTGAATTTCTTACGTCATCGGTGTCCAAACATCACAACTAGTTCAACATTCCTATTATCAATTAGATCCCTAACGTAGTCACGTAGATACACATCATGCTACACTTCTGCCTATAATTCTGTCTAAAATGAGTATTGTTAAGTTTATGAAATACAAATACATATATATTTACATGATTTTTCACCTTCTAGTTCATGTACATCAACAGCTTCAAGTCTAAAGATGAACCTAGTACTTCTCATAGTTATCAAACAAACTTTTATTTAATAGAAATAAGTTCGGATGACCCTCCTGAGGTTTGGGGCAATGACTAATTAACCCCCTGAGATATAATACCGGGTATCTAACCCCCTAATGTTTGTAAACCCATTGAAATAACCCCCTAAGAAATCTGCAAGGTGGTTTGGAGGGCGGTTTTGCCCATGTGACACGCTGACGAGGATTAATTGCCAACATGTACTGCCACCTCACGAAACCTCAAGGGGTCATCCAGACTTATTCCATATATATAAGGAAAAGATCCATTTTTCTCTCCTAAACTATTTGTGATGCTCACTTTTCCCTTTAAATAAAATTTAAGCTTCCTTTGGCGGTAAATAAAAATTAAACTTACTTAATCCCTAAACATTTTTATATGGGTTCACTTCACCACAAAACGTTATGTGATTTAAAAATGTTTGGGGATTAAACTTTTATATGGGTTTACTTATTCCATATATATTAAGTAATATTAAAAAAATTACTGTCAAAAGAAGCTTAAATTTTATTTGAGAGGTAAAATGAGCCTCACAAATAGTTTATGGAAGAAAAATGGACTTTTTCCTTATATATATGGAATAAGTCCGGATGACCCCTGAGGTTTGGTGAGGTGGCAGTACATGTTGGCAACTAATCCTTGTCAGCGTGCCACGTAGGCAAAACCACCCTACAACCAACCTTATAGAGCTCCGAGGGGGTAATTTAAATAGTTTTACAAATGTTAGGAGATCAAATACCCGGTATTATATCTCAGAAAGTTAATTAGTCGTTGCCCTATGAGCCGGACTTATTCCTTTACGTAACCAATGTTTCCCACGCTGGTTGTAAATAGCTAGTGAGAGAGAGAGAGAAACTACATAATGGCTAAACGTGCCGATCATAGAAACATAATACTCCAACAATTTTGAAGTTGACTAGTCAACTCCAACGAAGCGTGTGGGAGAGTCGGAGAAGTGTCTTCCATCGACTATAAAGATATAATTGATGATGTATGAGGAATGATTTTGACTTTGGCCCTAGCTAACAAGTTCTAGTGGAGTCAAATTTATATGTTTCTAAATTGTTAATTAATTGTGTGTGTTTCTAATGCTAGTAGTAAATAGCTAGTTAGAGAAAGCGAGAGAGAGAGAGAGCGCAACGCGCATTGCTACACGAGAACATAATATGCAACTTGTGCCATTCTCTCCTGCATTTCTCCTCTCACATTTTTGAAATTGACTAGTCAACCCCAACGATGCGTGACAGCCTGAGAGGCGTCTTGCGTTGACTGGCCTGACACTGAGAAAATAAATAAATAAAGAAAAGTACTATGAGTCTTAGCTAGGCTCGATCACCTCAAGAGAAAATCAGGACCCTGAGTTGACATCTCCGTCAGTGCATGCTGCAACTGAACTGCAATTGTCAGCTATGACGTGAGGGATGGTTACCTCGGCGTTGATTGTCAGCCAACCAAAGCTTCTCTGCACGGAGCATTGAGCTCATAGCTTTTGCTTTGCTATGTCAATATCGATGTATATCATCTTTTGATGAATAAAAATAATGTTAAACAAGCACATATTGGTATTCGGTAAGCACATGCTCAATCCATTAACCGTTGCAAAATGATGTAGCTGCTGGACTGTTCAATTCCCAGCCTACTCTCATCCTATCTTATTTATGCATGGCATCTCATCCTACTCTCTCTGCACCCTATATATCTAATGGCATGATCGGTAATATGTACAAGAAATTTTCGGATGAAATTCAATCACATGTATAATGTTTTAGCATTTTTCCTTTTGCTGCACACGTCAATTTCACATTTTTGAAATTCAATGGGATTTAATTTCACGTTGATCATGGACTTCCTTGAAAACTATGTTCTTTATTACATTACACAATCGTACGTGCGGGCAAGTTATTTAGTCTAACAAAATAGGACGTTTTTAGCCTGTTAAATTGGACCGTATTTGCCATGAATATTGTACACGAGATATAAACCAAAAGGTTGTCAAAATGCATGCATCAAAAGAAGACTTGGTGGCTGAACTACGGTTGTGGGTAAAATAGGTCAAAGCTAACTAAGATGCTGCACTTCGCAAAAAAAAATAAGATGCTGCAAGGTAACTGCTGAAGTCTTCTTCATGAAAGAAATGGTGAAACCAATATTCCTTTTTAATTTGGTGCAGGGCCAAGTTATGTAATTGACTCTCTCTCTCTCTCTCTCTCTCTCTCTCTCTCTCTCTCTCTCTCTCTCTCTGAATTGGGACTCTATGGAGCTTGGGCTTTATAATTTCAAAATCATGAGTTCAACCAAGATTTGGGTACAATTTTTATTAAATTAGTTTTTAGGTATATGCTTCGTTATAACAATTTAATGAAAAATATTTCTTTTGAAAAATTCACTCAAATTTAAAGATTTTAAGTTATGTTAAATCACTTACTCGGAATTCATTGTATGTAAGATCACATACCATGAATATTGAGTATGTGATCAAATATGCCCCAAATTTGAGTGAATTTTTTAAAGGTATGTATATTATTTGAGTACATGTACCATGGCATATACTCCAAAACTAAAAAAAATTCAAAAAAAGTATTTAAATTTGTCTTGAATGGACGCATTTGAAATCAAGAAGCCCGGGACCCATGGAGCCCCTATTATACTAGTAAAATGGCACATGCTTCACATGTTGTCCCAGGTCAATATACACCGAAAAATATTTGTTAGTACAATAACCGAAAGATACAAAGTTTAGCCTCCAGTAACCTCTTAAACCTAGATCAATGTTTCAACTTGCTGACCATATTATCAACAGTCTAGCACACGTTAACAAGACTTCCATGGGCGCTTAACTGAGATACACACACGCACACAAACATGGATAACATAAACTTCAAACTTCAAACTTCCTAATTCCCTCCTCTCACCGCTCCATTAGTTAGTCCTCTGAGCTCAACTTTAATCAAGCTGGACTCCATTCCAGCCGTGGACTCTCTGAAATCCTCAGTCCCAATAACAAAAAGACTTGATTCATCTTCATATTGCACTGAATTGGATCTGCAGACTTGCTTACAAAATAGAATCTATACATATTGTCGGCAAGAGCATGCTCCACAAGGAAAAATATACATGTTCACTTCACCAAAAACACAATAAACTACACGGCGAAGTACATTATGTAGAATCAGTTTTAACATTTAACACCTCTGAAAGGACATCTAAGCCCCTAAGTGGGTTTTGGTGTAAATGACAAGTGATTAGGGGACTAACCACGTTTACAAAGTGTATGAATAAGTGTTAGTCCGAGGGTTGATAAGCAAAGGTGGTCGGAGACCCCCTAAGCAAAAAGGAGAGAAGAAGACGGCGTATTTAAATTTATGCAATTTTATCTTATGATTGAGTCATAGGAAAGCCGGACTATTAAGAGGCGTAATGTGATGAACAAGAGGGTGGTATCAAATTTCCTATAAGATCTTTCATCCACATCCCATGTTCGAGAAAAAACCCCAAGAGAGAGCATGTGAGAAGCCTTATTTTCCAACCCTGGTTTTGCTCTCTGCAGTGATCCGGAGGCTAGTCCGGAGGTTCCGGACCGAACCTCCGGGTGGCTCGGAATCTGGATGGCTTCCGGATGGATTTTCGGACGAGTCCAGTAGCCTCTGGACTCGCCCGGAAGGCTGTCCGGAGGCAGCCCGGAATCCAAGTTGGCCCGGAGTCTGGGTCCGGAGGTTCCGAGCTGAACCTCCGGGTGACCATGTTCCGGATGGATTCCGAATGGAACTCCGGACCATGCGCGCAGAGCCCCAACGGGCAGATTTCGGGGGACCCTATAAAAGGCCCACCCCTTCTTCCCCAAGGGGTACCCAACCTGTAGCTTTTGAACACCTCTCTCCTCCACCATTGTTGAGCTCCAAAGCTTGAGGATCTCCTCCCCTAGTGCTCAAATCTCATCAAGCCTTTGAGGGAAAAGAAAGAGGAGACCTAGATCTACAATCCCACCAAGCCAAATTTGAATCCCCCTTGAGTTCATCACTTTGCTTGTTACTCTTGGGATTGTGGGGATCCCTAGATGGTTGGTGTCTCCCGGAAGCCTCCAAGGTGTGGATTCGTGCTCCGGGATCGTTTGTGAAGGTTTGGAGGCCACCTCAAGATCTACCACGAGTTATTTGAGCTCGGGCTTGGTTTGCCAAGACTCAAAGGAGAAGAAGGCGAGACTTTGTATCGTGAGGTGCTTTGTTGGGCCTTCGCCTCTCCAACGGAGATTAGTATCCCCCAAGGGTGTGAACTTGGGTTAAATCTTCGTCTCTAACTTGTGGTTGTTTCATATTCATATCTATATTGTGATTGCGTGGTCTTGCTTGTATTCTTGGGTTCATCATTGAGCTTCTCATATTGTGTCATATAGGTTGACTCACTTAGTTGCACATTAGAGAACTTATATTCCGCACTTCCCTAAAAGCAATTAAGAAAAAGGTTAAAATTTGTAGTCGCCTATACACCCCCCTCTAGTCGACATCTTTGATCCTTCAACCTCAACTTAGATCAATAAGAGAGCCCACTGACACCTTGCCTTGGATAGCCACTTGAAGGTATTCGGCATGAGGCGAACAAATGATGGCAAAAACACAAGTGTGTTGCATCCAAGAACCAAGTTCTGGATCACAGCTGCATTGATGATGCGTCCAGCAATTTTGCAGGCAGCCTGTGGTAAACTAATTTCAGGGAATGTAGAAACTTCCCTTCAGTAATAGCAGTTTAGCATGTTAATGATGCAGAATATCACAAGTAATCTGCATCCATAAAAAATAATTAACTCAATCGGTGGACTCAATTGCAAAGAAAACATAACTTGAAAAGACACAAATACCGTAAGATGCCACACTAATTCAATCTGCATAATAAATTGTAGTTTTTGAAATTTGAACCCAAAACCATGAACGTCAAAATTATTGTTTAATTCAGATAATGAGTAATACTTGTGGGCATATTGAGCATACAAATTTACTAAACTGCTATTGCAATCTGCATAAAGAACACTATTTTAACTCAAGACCACACAACATGGAATTATTGGCATGGCATCACCATCTCCTCTAATTACTCTAAATTCGCATTGAAGAGGCTTAAGACATGAAAATTCAGAGGCACAGTGAAACACATAATGTACTAACAAGATCAACTGTGACTGTAGAACCTCAGTTTCACGTCACGAGCTCATACAGCAGGAGAAGAACCAAATCACGAACTCTCGAGCACTCATCTCGCCGATCATTGAGGCCCAACTCACGCACAACACCAAACATGAGACAGAGGCAACAGATGATCAAACCTATTCGGAGAATGACATTTTGTTTTTTGTTCCGAGAAATGCATGCAGCATTTTTTCAGAACTAAGGAAAACATTACTCTATACGCTTTCGTATTCTTTTCTTGAGGGGGAATTGTTTGACGGGCTAGGATGGATGGTGACTGACTGGGCTTCCGTTGGTGGCATTTGCTTATTGGGCTGATATCAATCAGATACTTCCGCTTGCATTGGCCCGCCCGAGCTAGGGTTACTCCATCCACCAGCCCTCCTCTCCCCGAGGCGCCGCCGCTCGTGCTCCTGCACCTCCTCCCGCCGACCTCTTCCACCCGCCTGCGCCTCCCCTCCCCCCGAGCTCCTCCACCGCGCCTGCCTCTCCTCCCGCCTGCACCTCCTCCCGCCGAGCTCCTCCACCGCGCCTCCTCTCCCCGAGCCCCCGTGCCACCCCTCCTGTAGTCCCCGAGCCCCCGTTCTTCCTCTCCCTGAGCACGCGACTGACACCCCGTCCTCTCCCACAAACCCTAGGCCTTCGCACTATGGCTTCCGCCCGCGCCGCTCTCCTCCGCCGCCATTTCCTCGCCGCTAACCCTGTCCTTTTCTCCGGCCACGGTCTCCGCTACCGCAAGCTCGAGGTTATCCTTACCACGGTAACGCCCTACTCAACCCTGGTGCAATTACTTCATTGACCATTACATGTTAGTGAATCGGTTTCTCCCATCGAACAAAGATATGGTTCATCTAAGGCAAGTTTATATCCTTGTGTACTGGATACCATTGTCTAAGAATCAAAGAAATCTCCTTCAGACCTGTTTCACATCAACCCATATTGCGTTATGGAAAACCAAATTATTTCAAATTTTCCACAAGCTCCAACGGCAGCTGTCAACAGTATTCAAGAAAACATGTTTCCTTGTACTGAGCCAAAACCTAGCAATAGATTCAGCTACTACACGCTAGAAAGAAAATCAACTGTTTCAGGTTCATTACACAACACATATTGCGAAGGCTTGGTAATCTTTCCTTTCATAAAATTGTCTCTGGGCACCAATATTTTGTGAGAAAATAACCACCAAAATTACTCTGATATTGCTAAACTGAAGCATTCTTAATAAGGAAAGGAAATATGTGAAGCTATTCCTTCTAATTAATTACCACTATTGAATAAGGCTATCTGAAAAAATTCTCCTGAAAGTGTGTCTGAACTGCTCACCACCCCATACATCAGCCAGCCAGACAGCCACAACTACACTCTTCTCATGAACCATACAGTAAATATAGCATAATTGAATGGATGTGCTATTAAACTTAGGCTTAGCTACGAAACATGCTTAAGCTGAAAGAGCATGGCAAATTTATGTTTTGGTTGTCTAGCTAGCTTGCAGATGCTAAGTCTATTAGTCAAGCATAGGTTGATATGTGATCATTTATTTGTGTCTCCAAAAATATAGCAGTTCTGGGTCAATTATGCTATATCCCTGTCCATATACTGGGTGCACAACCTTGATTACAACAGAAATAAGCTATTAGAATATAATGGCAGGACACATACCTTTGGATCAGCACCCTTTCTTCTCTCTCCAAGTTTCAATCCGCCACTTTGTGGTTGATGGACGTGCAAAAATGACCAAAATCTTCAGCTTATTTTGGGCTAGTAGTAATTTTGGTGTAGTTGAGACGCATCATCCATTTGATGTGCTCTTCTCGTTGCAAAATAACCTGACAGCACTGCTTTCATGAGAATTACATAAGTGGGGAAAATAAACCTTTGCAATCTCCTCGCTTCTTCCTTGCATGCTGCAGACGATCGATAAGCTCGGGAAAGCGGGGGAGGTGGTGAAGGTTGCGCCAGGGCACTTCCGCAACCACCTTATGCCCAAGATGCTCGCTGTCCCAAACATCGACAAGTTCGCCATACTCATCCGTGAACAGCGCAAGGTTTGCTTTCTTCAGTAAGATGTACTGCTTGCGTGTCGCAGTTCACAAGCATGTTTACTAGCTTAGTCTTACTGACTTTTGTGGCTTGTTTCTCACTGTTTCATGAATATATGAACTGTACCAGTTCATCGAATAGTTGTTGCATTGTAGCTCTTCGGTAAATAGCCCTATGTACAACTCTAATACTACTTCTGTTCAGTGAGCAAATAGTGTTGAAGTTATTGTTGTTTGTCCAGTTCATCGCTACTGAAGTATGCTTCTTGTAGAGTTGTAGTGCGGTTATTTTGCAGTGTAAACTATTAGACTTACAAGTCTCTCATTTGTTTGATCAGCTTTATCAACGTGAGGAGGAGGAGGTCGTCAAAGAAGTCACAAAGGAAGATGATGATGATGCTCGGGTAGGTTGTTTCATTCTCAAGATTCGGGTTGTTTCATACTCAGCCTAAGATTGTCATGCCTAAGCTTAGGTGTGTCACGGCTTCTTAGCTACGCGTTTGATTAGTCACCACAGTTGTGGTTTGCGACATTTTATCATTCATATGGCTCACGAGTAGCAGATGATATCATTTTATCATTCTTGATCCCCACTAAATGGTACTCCCTCCGTTCCTCCAAGTAAGGCGCACTAAAATTTTCACTCATACCAACGTGGACAGCAAATCTCACTTTCTTCCAACTGTACCCCTAAGAAGCCTGCAAGTAGTACTCATTCAAAAGCACTAAGCACTTTAGCACTTCCCGTCCAGCATTTTCTCCCGCGTAGAGATATTGAGTCAGTTTCAAATTTCATCTCCCTCCTACAAATAGTTACACTTCTCATCTTCTCTCATCTATTCATAAGCTCCATGGATCACATAGACCTAAACATACCAATCAATTGGGAAAATACTGGAGATCCTGGTCTCGCTACTGCTGACCAACGGCAAGGTGATGCCGATGCTCCTGGAGGATCTTCTAGTTCGCAGCAGCTAGCCCAGGTCCCTGCGGAGGTTCTGCACCATGCCGAGGACCATCAGCTAGCCCAAGTCCCTGCGGAGGTTCTGCACCATGCCGACATTCATCAGCTAGCCCACGAGCAGCACCATTGCCATCGAGCTTCGCGACCCCTTCTTCCTCATCGGTGCCGCACGCGAGCTGCTCGGCGTCGGTGTTGACGACGGCGCCATCAATCTTCACGTCCCCCTCTTCCTCGGTGGAGCCGCACGCGAGCTCGACGCCCTCGGTACACACGATGGCGCCATCGAGCTTCACGATCCCTTCTTCCTCGGCGGTGCCGCACGGGAGCTGGTCGGCGTCGGAGTTGACGACGGCGCCATCGAGCTTCAGGACCCCCTCTTCGTCGGCGGTGCCGCACGCGAACTCGACGGCGCTCACGTCCACGTGCCGGTCCAGCTCTTCCTCGCCGACGCCGCGTGCGAGCTCAGTGGCGCTCACGTCCATCTGGCTGATGCGCTCTTCCTCGGCGACGCCGCGTGCGATGCGGACCAGCGAATCAGACGACGGGGCGGTGTAGGAGATGAACGGGCGGAGCGGCGAAACAGAGGACGGGGCACGGTGGAGAAAACGATGAGCTCACGGGGCAAAACAGGGACAACTGGCTAACACGCCTTACTTTGTGGAATAAGGGGAAAAAATTAAAACGCCCTATATTGAGGAACGGAGGGAGTATGATATCGAAGGACACTTTATAGCAGATGATTGTTCCATCAAAAGCCTTGCACTCCATTCCTAGAACATATAAGAAACTTGGTCATGGCGAATTCAAGCCTATTAGCAACAAAACCAATAAGTACACATCCAGAACACATACAACCATTTTGCTTTAAGTGTTGACCCTATTTACAAAATGAAATCAACATATGCTGGATAATGTAGAAACATTCAAATAAATGAAAATGATAACATACTAGCTCAAAGAGAACACTTTTTAAAGGGGAATTTGGTTTTCAATCAGAGGAATTGTGAAATTAAATGCTCTTTGTTGAAAGGTGGAAACAATGATAGACATACTGCTTCTGAAGGATAATCATTTGGTGTATAGCCAGCTCTAAAACACACCACAGCAACTGTCCTGCCATCTCTGCATTTTTTTTCAAAAACTTTAATAAACATACTGCAAGGTTGCAGCCACTGCTCAAATGCCAAGCGCAGATCAATAAGCCATCATATTACATCTACGAATACATGCACCACAAAAGTTCCATCTGGGAGAACCTGGGCTTCAGCCTCCACCTCTGACAAAGTTTTCCTAATAGTTGTTACGGCATGTGTAACAAAATTGTCAAGGGTACACAAATGTGATGTTACATACAAAATACAAAATAAATATTTATAGAACCCTTGTAACAGCATACCAAAATTATCAAACAATTTAGTAATTTTAGCATACAAACTGGGAAGATCTTGGACATTGAATTAAAGACGAGCAAGTAAAAAAATTTACTAAACAGTAGTTACAGTACAGAAAAATGAACAATGACAAGATTGAGCTTTAGGTTATACTCCCTCCATTCCGTCCACAAATGAAGGTTGTTTTAGCCACGGGCACAAGAATTAAGGAATAGGCTCAAATGACCCGCATGCCTTGCCCTTGCTTCTGCGTCCTCAAATTATTCTATCAATTCCCGTGTTCTCTCTCCAAGGAGGAGCATTGGGAAGGAGATTCATTATTCATGAGAGTAATGGCCATGGGG
This sequence comes from Stipa capillata, assembly GCA_019208055.1. NCBI lineage: Eukaryota > Viridiplantae > Streptophyta > Magnoliopsida > Poales > Poaceae > Stipa > Stipa capillata. Next base: position 72,950 of record JAGXJF010002315.1, on the reverse strand, counting down.
GTATTAATAGGACGAGTGGAGGGAAAAGTGCCTAAATTTTTTTAAAATGGTCTACATTCGTGGACAAAATGAGATGGCTAAAACGACCTACATTTTTGGACAGAGGGAGTAAAAAAAGTAGACAAAAGATGGTAATTGCATGGGCAAAAAGAACATTTTGAACGAAGACAAACTGTTAAGCAACAGAGTCGCAGCATCTTTTGCTAAGCAAGAACTTGAGAGAGAAAAAAAATAGTTTCCATCATTACGGAAAAGTACCAAAGCAGATCATCAAAGGATATGATTCCTTCAAATATTTGACAAGCCAGTATTGGTCATACATATTTCTTTCTTCGGGCTGAACAATCATCATAACTACAGCACTGAGCATTTCATGAAAAAGTATGTCAGTTAATACTCATTGTTTAGCTATATAATATGCATGATTCAACTAGAGCGTACCAAACCTGTCAACATTAAACTCAGCCCATGCTCCGGCCAATGCTTCTGCAAATTGATGGCTTGCTGCATTTCCAGGAACCCTTTTGGGGTCTAGACATAATAAATGTCCATACTGATTAATTAAGGTCCTGCATAGCAATTAGTGAAAGCGCAGTTGATATACTCCTCATATTGATGAATGATGACCTAATAATAATGCTGATCGAAATGAACTTATATGACAAAAAAAGAAGACGACTTCATATATATACACTGGTAAAATGGAAGTTATTGTACAAGAAACTATGTACGCATTTTCAATTTATTTCACCGCCGATGAACTTGAAGTAGTTAATGGAAACTTTAGTACTCCCTCTGTCCAGAAATGTAAGGCGTATTTTGATTCGTTAAGACAATACTTTGACTAATAATTACTCTATTAATATGCGGTTTATGTGATGCAAAATCATAATCATAAGCAAGTACTTTTGAATATGAATCTAATGATAACAATTTTATGTCACGTAAATCGTATATTAATAAAGTAATCATTAGTCAAAGTGTTGTCTTAACGAATCAAAATACGCCTTACATTTCTGAACGGAGGGAGTACTATACCTTCAGTCTTGAAAAGCTATAGCTACAGTTGCATATAGCGCACTGTTCATGTGGACCACTATTGCAACATTAGTTGGACATGACAGATAGGAATTATTTTTTAAGGAAACAGCCTTGTTAGTTAGGTTTATTTCCTTATAAATATATTACATGTAATAGAGATAATCTTCCTTAGAAATTGTTTCTTAGGGATCAAGTCAAGTCGTCTCTATAAAAGTGATAGGCATGTATCCCGTATGAATTAAGGAAGAAATAATTTTGTTTTCAAAATGTTACTCATTTACTCCTCAACTCAATCATGAACAGCAACAGGAAGAGAAACTGAAGGAGCATCAAGCAGCAGCGAAACGGCTTGATAATGCTCTCTTGGTTAGTATGATTCCACTTTGGGGGGGTCCTGGTGCAGCATATTTCTTTACACGTTCCAGATGGACAATCTGTTTTAGTATGTGGAAGTACTGATCATTATTTGTGTTCGATAGGTGTTGAGGCGGTTCATCTCCGAAGGGAACGAGTTGCGCACTCCTGTAACGAAGGATGAAATTGTTTCTGAGGTCCCTTTCGATCTGTTTTCACCCCCTATTTATTCCAAAATTTCGAACTTGTAGTAACATTTCAACTTTACCAACAGGTGGCAAGGCAACTCAATATCAACATCCACCCGGACAATTTGCACCTGCTGTCACCATTGTCATCCCTCGGAGAATTCGAGCTGCCCCTCCGCTTACCAAGGGATATACCACGCCCAGAAGGCAAGCTACAATGGACTCTCAAGATTAAGATCAGGAGACCCTAAGTACAGTCCCAGGGTAATTTTGTTCTTCCAAGGTGGTGAATGATATTGAACCTTTGTAGACTTCAGTTCAAGAGACATGCGAAATAGATCTTCAAATTGAACCCTTGCCTCTAGAATTTACTTGGCCAGTTTTTGAGCAGGATCATATGATCGGCATTTTATTCCTGCAAATGTTAAGAAATAGTCAATAATTTGTTTGGAGTAGGGTGCCTAGCATGGACTCTGCAATCTTGTATTGTTCTTGACTTGATTATATTCTTGACTTGTTAGCCTGCCCAATCGGGTAGTGAAAGGAGAGGGATATAGAGAGAGAAAGAAGGGCTGCGATTGCAAGGCTTCGTAAAGCAGAGGCAGGGAACGAAAGCTTCCTTGGAAATGCGGCACAGCCTAACACATCAAGGGCGTCCTCATCATCATATGAAAATGGCAGTCTCCATCACGTTTTAATCGGCCTACATTGCTCTACGTGTCTTGGAAAGGCAAATCAGCTCCAGCATTCACTGAATAAGGATTCACCTTTGAAAGATGGAATCACCTTCCGGGGTGGCTCCGGCGCGGAGTAGGACGACAATGTGGGTGGGTTTGGGCTGCGGTTGTATAGCACCGAGGTGGGCTCCGGCGACTTGCTGTTCAAGCGCTTGCCGGTGACAAAGACAGGTCCTTGGCCCGCGGCGGCGCCGTCCACGAGCTTGAGGTTGGGGTGGAGATTGCTGCAGGACATGGTGGTGATCATAAGACGGCGGCGGAGAGGGAGAGGGAGAGGGGAGGGTAGGAGGTGAGTGTACGTGTATGTGCGTGCGGTGGTGTGGCATTGCGAGTGTGCGTGTATGTGGCGGCCATCTTCTCTGCTCCTTCACGATTTTTCTTTGTTACTGTTGTAAAATGAATTGGAGACAAGAGTTAAGACAGAGATTCAATGCTGTAAATGATACTTCTTATTCATATATATATATATATATATATATATATACAATCACAAGGGACGACAGTTGCTTGCTTGAATCGTCATTAGCAGTTGCTATTTGACGGTTGCTAATTGATCACCGTCGGTTCACAACACTCCCCCTTAATCAATTTCATCATTGTATATAAAGAGCATCTAAAAACTCCTCTAAAACCTTGTGGAAAAAATATGAGGAGAAATATATAATGATTGTATGCCATGAAAAACTCCTTGTAAAACTCAATGGGAAAATAAGAAGAAAATAGTATGGTATATATGAATTCTTATTGTTGGATAATATGTTGGAAAACTCCTTTAAAACCCAGGGAAAAATAAGGAGAAAACGATATGACATATATGGCTTGTATTAATATTGCCTCATTAAAAACCTTTTATGAGAAATCATTTATGAAAACTCATAAAGGAAAAGAGTATAATATATATATGATATGATGATCATTATCAGGTTATATTTTAGGAGTTTACTCCCCCTAAACATTGCAAGTCTCGAATTCGTCTCATATCAATCCCATGAACATATTTCTGGAATAAAGATGTTGGTAGGGACTTTGTGAATAAATCTGTAAGATTTTCACAAGACTTAGTTTGCAAGATTTCTATTTCTCCACTTTTCTGTAACTCATAGAGATAAAATAATTTAGGAGCAATGTGATTTGTAATATTGCTCTTTATATAACCTGATTGCATTTGTGTAATACAAACAGAATTATCTTCGTAGATAATTGTTGGTGATTCTAAAGAACCAATTCCACATGACTGTTGTATGTGGTTAATCATTCTTCGAAGCCAAACGCTTTCACGTGATGCTTTATATAATGCAATTATTTTAGAATGATTAGTGGAAGTAGCCACTAAAGTCTGTTTTGATGACTTCCAAGATATGGCTGTTCCACCATATAGGAATACAAATCTAGTCTGAGATCCGGCATTATGGGGATCAGATAGATAGTCAGCATCTGCATATCCCACTATAGTCATATCTTGTTTTTTCTGATAGAATAAACCAAGATCTTTTGTGCCTTGAAGATATCTGAGGATATTCCTGACACCTACCATATGCCTTTTAGTAGGGGATGCACTATGTCTAGCCAATAGATTAACTGCAAATGAAATATCAGGCCTGGTGCAGTTTGCTAGATACATTAGTGCTCCGATGACACTGAGATAAGGAACTTCAGGTCCTAGTATCTCTTCGTCATCGGCCCTAGGTCTAAATGGATCTTTGTCTCTATCAAGAGATCGAACGACCATAGGAGTCTTGGATGGATATGATTTATCCATATTAAATTTCTCCAAGATTTTCTGGATATAAGCAGACTGATGTACAAGGATTCCTGAGGGAAAATGTTCAAGTTGTAAACCTAAGCAGAATTTGGTTTTACCCAAATCTTTCATCTCAAATTCCGTCTTTAGATGATTACTTGCCTCTTGTATGTCTTGCGTAGTACCAATGATATTGAGATCATCGACATACACTGAGATGATGCAAAATCCTTTTGAGGATTTCTTTATGAATACACAAGGGCAATCATCATTATTTGAGTAACCCTTCTGAAGAAGGAATTAACTTAATCGGTTGTACCACATTCTTCCCGATTGTTTTAAGCCATAGAGTGACTTTTGTAATTTTACACAATACGTGTTATGATTTGTATTTGGATTCGGGACTTTAAGTCCATCAGGGACTTTCATGTAAATGTCTGAATCGAGTGACCCATATAAGTATGCGGTCATACGTCCATCAACTACATGGATAATTTCATTTGTACTGCCAAAGATATTAAATATCAGAACGTTATTCCACTCATAACAGGAGAGTAGGTTTCATCATAATCGATGCCGGGTCTCTGCGTGAACCCTTGTGCTACAATTCTCACTTTGTATCTCACCACCTCAGTGTTTTCATTTCTTTTTCGAATGAAAACCCATTTTGCTCCCACAGGGAAGACATTTTGAGGAGTTGGTATTACTGTGGCGCACCCGGTTTTAAGACCGGACACGTCATTTGTGATTACCGTACTGGTCCCTGGATCAGTAGCCAATACGCACAAATACTTGATAACATACACATACCATACCTAATTCTTAATATACGGTTATACCTTTACGGTCGAGGTTCAACATCTGGCCTATTGGCCGAATGAAACAGCAGCGGAAAATCATAACGAAGTGGATAGCCCATCGGCTTGCCGAACCAACAGGCAGCTGACTGGGGGAAAACGTCCTAACTCTCGGCGTCGCTGTCGCCCTCTTCGAGGTCGAAGTCTTCTTCCTCCTCTGGCCAATTCAACAAGCCAGGTGAGTACATTGAATGTACTCGCAAGCAATTCCCATTGGGGAAATTATACGGCTATAATTCATGCAGGAATATTTCAAGGGATAGCTCTAACCTAAGTTGCAATTTGTGCGGAAATGTAAGTTCTTATTTTAAATACACATAAATAGATTGTAAAAGCATTTCGAAATCTATAGCACTTTAAGAAATCACCTCATCACATCTCATCACATCTCATCTCATGCGGTAGACACCGCTCAACATCTCTCGACCTATTACCTGATAGCTCCACTTGCCGTCCATGGCCCCATCCATCCGAACGGTAGCTTCACCTACCAGATAACTAGGTTTTCCAACACCTGACCGTATTCCGGTCCCTCCCGGCAAATACGGCGGGCTCCTTCGGCAATTTCCTTACCATCGACACATGGCCTAAATTGCCCAAATCTGTGGACACATCATGCCCACGTCCTTAATCCCTTTGCCCAACGTTGGCAAACAAATCTTAGTCTAGCCGGGGTGTGGCTGTGCCAGTTCATGTCCATAACCGAGGACGCGGCTATTCGAATAGATTTTTAACACTCTGCAGAGGTTGTACGGCTTTACCCACAAGATGTAGTTCCCCCTGGGCATGCTGCGCGCTGCATGTGTCCAGGGCTTGTACAACGAGACATTTCGCCTGCTTTCATACTAGAGTCGGACCCGCTAGATGTTTTACCCGATCTTCACATTTTGCATCGCAAATCCTAAAGTGGGGACTATTCTCATCTTTGTGTCGAATTCTCACACCCGCCTTGGTCTCACCTCTAGGACTGTCGACACAAATAGCGTCATGAGAATTCTCTAGGGGCCCAATGCACTACCTAGCACGTACTTCTTACTTCCCACGGGTCCGAACCCTAATATTAGGCGGGTTACCGAGTCAAGTCCTTCCCACAAAGGACATGTGGACGTACGGTGGGGGAACTGGTTTAGCGGCACGATGGCTCGGTCCTTAACTGATTCGAGTAGGACTCCAGATCATCATCGATCACCGAATAGCCTCCAGCTACTTTGTCTCCCTTCAAACCACCTTACTTCCTACCCGAATCCAAAACATCTCCATCTCCATTTTGGGTTTTGACAACATTTCATTTAAAATCCCCGCGGATAACATATGCTATCCGCGGGTTTGATATTCCCATCCCCGGCTTAAACAAAATTTTGATTTTAACTATAGCAGGGCTAAGCATTGGCTACTGCCTATAACCTTGGTATGTCGTCGGTTGGGAACCGGCCGACGAATCTCTAGGGTTACAAGGAATCAGGTGTTCGATCCTAGTCTGGATGCATCTATCGGAATTATCCAATTCTACATAAAATATTGTTTAGAATATAGCATGCATATTTCGAAATCAAAATAGATATACTTCACAATTATAGGATGCGAAATGGTCAAGGCGGGAGATTGCTTGCCTGGCAGTTCCTGCTTTGGTTCCTGACGCGGGATGATCCCGGCTCGTACGTGCCTCACTCCGCTAACTACATGTCGGAAGAAAACATCGAATAAGAAGCAATCCAAAAAACTTCAAGAAAATCAATCAACGTGCAAGACACAGGAAACGGTGAATACATGGTGAACTAAAGAGGGTGCTTGCCCTAGAACGGTCGAGTTACGATCTAGGGTTTTGGACAGCGATTGGGCATGGAATGCATATACTCGGAGGTAGATTAATGATCGGAACTCAAGATTTCATGGGTTAGGTTGATGGATGTAAGAATAATGTTGACGATGGGTATAGGCACGGATTTTTACATAAAATGTCGGTGTATTTCCAAATGGGGAAATCGCTCTCGTCAAGATTTAAACTAACGATTTTGGTTCAAACGAGTCTAGGGGTTGCTGATGTTTTGATGGCACTGGTTGAAAGGGAACTTAGCGTAGGGCCGATCATGGAAGGTAGGTGTATATTTATATAAGTCGTATGCTGATTTAGCTACTCAATATTCAATCGTAATTCTAATCTCTATTATTTATATGCAAACGTTTTAAATCCTAAACAGGCATTCGAATCGATCGACTAGGGCTAAACCTAGGATGTCCGAACAACTCGGAGAGGGGTCGGCCACTAGGATTGTTCAAAGCTTATGTATGTGTATATGCACATTGCATGCGTGGTTTTTTTTTAAAGACTTAAGGGAATACCCCTAGATTTAATCCCTACAGTTCTTATTAGAATTTGAAAATGTATTTGAATCAATTATAGGGGATAATGCTAGGATTCCAGAATTAGGTTTGAAGAAGAAATCAGCCGATAGGGTTTTGACTGGCCGGATCAGCGTTACGAATTAATATCGAGCATTAACCAAACTACCCTATTTCTAATCTTTACTAACACATGCAAAAATGTTAAATCCTACAGTGCATTAGACTCAACTGAAGTGATTAACCTGTGATTTCAGAATCACAAGAACATGGGGAGCGGAAAGCTTGGCGCTTAGGGTACTAACCAGCTGATTTAGTGTTACTGATCACGGATTAAACCAGGCATCAATTAAGCTATCGGTCGGCTGTTCTGTGCTTGATTAAACTACTCGGCGACACTAATGCGCCATTAGGACAGTAGCCAGCTAGGTCAGTGCGCCATTAGGGAACAAGCTAGTATACTTAAGGGAGCTAACCCGGCTGGGTTAGGGCTGTAGCTAACAAGAATTAATCAGAGGATTAGTTGCTACTTCCGGCCGGCCGTTATGTGCTCTGAGTGAACTAACGCGGCAGCTCTAATGAGCAATTAAGAGAAGAAACGGTGGCCTGGTTCCGACATGCATGAGCTAATTAAGCGGCGGCTTCAGACCAAGGCTAAAGCAAAAAGGAGCTGAACGAGTTGAAGGGAAAAAGGAGCTTAATGGCCAAACATGCTACAGTGGACCAGCAGCAGTATAGAGATTGACCAGTGCGTTAAAGAGCTGAGCTAGAATAAAAAAAAGCATTCGGCCATAGCTGCTAAGGGGCTGAAAAGAAACAGAGTTAGAGAGAAAGAAAGGGGGCCGGCGGCGCACTGGACTCCGGGGACCGGCGGCTTACCCTGCTGCTCCGGCGGACCTGGGTGGCCGGCGTGCTTCGGCTTAGCTGCCTGGGAAGCTCGGAGCGGCGGCGGCGCAATGGACTCGGGCTCACTTAGAGAGAAAGGGAGCGGCGGCGCATGGAGCTGGGGCTCGGCCGGCGGCTTGCCCCTGATGCCCCGAGCGGACCAGGGGGCCGGCGGCCCTTTGGCTCGGTTGCTTGGGAGGCTCAGGCGCGGCTGGGATGGTGGGAAGGTCGACCGATGGGGCTTGAGCTCCAGCAGGGGAGGAGTAAAGGGGGCGGCTGCTGGTTTGGGAAGAAGGAGGCAGGAGCTCGGGCGGAGCTTTGGGGAGGGGTGGCGGCTGCTTGAGTGGGCGAGTTTGTCTGGTGGCTTGGTCTGGTGGCTTGGAACAGAGGGGTGGCAAAGGGGGGCTGAAGCTTGGCGGCCGGAGCTAGAAGAGAAGGGAGGGGGCTCGGGTTCCAGGCAGCTTGGCACGGATGGAGATGAAGGCCTGGGGCTCGGGTCCCTTTTATAGCTCGACGGCGAGTCGAGGCACATGGCGGCTGCTCCTACCAGTCGACGACGAGACAGGTGAGGGCATGGGGAAAAAGGCAAGCCGATTGGCTGCCATTGCTGGGGCTCTGCTTGGGATGGGACTCGCCAGGGATGGTGCTGTGCTCCGGCGATGCGACGGCTCAGTGGTTGAGTTAAAGGCGGCCTGAGCTGGTGCAGAGGCGAGGGCAGCTGCTGGAGGGCGATGGGACAGCTGGGGCGAGGCTGTGGCTCGGATGGGCCTCGACGACGGCCGGCACAGCGAGGAGAGGCGACGGTACGTGCTGTGGAGCGGCGTGGGAGTGTCAGGGCGCGGCCAGACGCGCACGAGGGCTGCATGGTTGTGTCCTAGGCTCATGCTACATGTCTGAGGTGTCAAACCTTGCTACAGGCGTGAGAGAGGACTAGTCCCACTAAATGCATCAGGTGGCATAAGTGAACACAGCTATATGGCGCCAGGATGTGAGTGCTCATGAGGGATGTGACTAGAGTTGGAGTCAGGGGATTAGACGTGAGCAGCCAGGGGTTTAAATGAGATTGGGACAGGTGCGTGCAGAGGAACATGGCTGCCCATATTTTTAGATATTTGGACTGCTGGAGATACGGGGAGTGCTGTATGATTTTATCAGAGTTTTCTTATAATTAAATATAAGGGTTGCAGTGCAATGTTCAAAATTGACCTAGTGTTTAATAATTATGTTATTCAAGATTTTTATATTGGCCGATTATATTTTATGTTACATTTAGGTCAGGGGCATCGTTAGGGTTCGCTGGAAATTTATTTGGGATTTTTAGGGCAGACCGGGGAGAGATAGATTTTGCGATTAGGGTTTTTAGGAACGAAAGAATTAATTAACGAGGGAGAGGAATCGGGGTCAAAACCAGGGTTTCGGAGTGCGGCAAGGAAGGGAGTAGATGGAATTATCTCCGGAGCTTCGAGACGGTGCTTGGGCACAGATGGCGGGGAGGTGCCGCGAGGGCATCGTCAGATAGTGATCGAACAGGGAGATGGGGTGAATTCCCGAATTAGGGTTTTAGGAAGAAAAGACTAAATAAGACGGAATAGATATCGGAGGTCGGAACTAGGGTTCCGGAGTGTGGCAATATGGGGGAATGGATGGAAAGGTCTTCGGGGTCTCGACACGATACTCGGGGATGTGTGGGTCAAGGTGCCGCGAGCGTTCCGGTGGATTTTGCTTGTGCGACGAATTAGGGTTTTGGAAGAATCGGTATTTAATCAGAAGGCAAAAGTTGGGGCTAGGTCGGAGTTTTCGGTGTGCGGCAAGATGGGGTAGGGACTGGAGAGTCGAGATGACATCTTTGTGTCGGCTTAGGGTGTGTTGGTGGGGAGGTACCGTCAATACGGCGGCGTATACGACGTGGGTTTAGGTGGCACCGAATAAATAAAAGGGAAGGAATGCCGGAAAGGGTGCTCGTGGAGGGGAAGAGCTGTCGCGGCGGAGGAAATGTTGCCGCGGTATTGCCGTGGTAAGGAAAAGAAGTTCGCGGTGGGACTCGGTTGTCGCGGCGGAAGGAACAGCGGCGTGACGTTGCCGCGGCGGGGAAGGGTTGCCGTGGCAGAGGAGATGTTGCCGTGGCAGAGGCATGGCAGCGACGGTAGCTGCTGCGAGATGTCGAGGCAGGGGATCGGTGGCGCGGCAGGAACTTGTCGCGGCAAGAACGGCTTGCCGCGGCAGAGAGAGATAGAAACGGCGGTGGCAGAGGCCTTGCCGCGGTAGAGGAAATGGGTAGCGGCGGCTGTCGTGGCAATAGCGTGGCAGCGGCAACGGTTGCCATGGGCTGTCGCGGTAGGGCAAGCTAGCTATGGTAGCTGCCTCAGGCTGTCGTGGCGGGGATGCAAGGGTAGAGCAGGGTTTCGACGAAGAGGAGGTCAAGGATAGCGCAGGGTTTGTCTCCCTCGCTAGGCAGGGTTCGACAAAGCAGAAATCAAGGGAGCAAGAACAGAGGGAACGGTTTCGGTTGCTTTGCTTCAGGGTTTAACAGGGACATGATTTGGAATAAAAGTTTTAATTGGGTGTATTTCGCATCGGCATTACCGGCAAAAAGTTTTTGTTAGCCCTAAATTTTGGGTTACGGAAATTGGGGTGTTACAATTACTGATGTAAATACCTCTCTTTGCTTGAGCGAGCGCAATTTTGCCTCGATTGCTTCCTTCCATTTGGACCAATCTGAGCGCTTCAGGCACTCTGCCATGGACTTAGATTGTAGATCCAATTGAAGGTTTTTAGCAATTTTTGAGGAGAAGTAAATATCGACAATTGTAATCTTTCTGTTAAAAGATTCTCCTGAATCAATATAGTTTATGAAAATTTCATTATCATCTTCTAACTCATTGTGATTTCCCTCAACATTAGAGTTAGGATGTTCCGATGTCCCAGCACTTAAATTTATGTGCACATTTTTGCTGGGTTGTGGATGTTGATCATCCGACAAATATTTCTCTTTTTGAGATTGATTTGCATTTACTGTTTGAGGATTTAGAGTCCTCTGTTTCCGCGGACGCTTTTGAAAAGCTGGATCCTTTGTGACCAAAGTTCTCACCCTTTTGTTCTCATTAGGGAGTTGAGTGGTTTTATTAGGTACCTCCACTCTTTCTGGCACATTAACCGCTGGAATATGGGATTTTGTTACACCTTTATGGTCAGTAAATACATCTGGCAGATTATTTGCAATGAGTTGCAAATTTATGATTCTCTAAACCTCAGATTCAGATTCTTTAGTACGTGGGTCTAAAGATTGGTTGCCTGTGATATTCCAATCTATTTCTCGGCATTCTTTGTGGTATTTGTCTTTATCTCCCCCTAATGCCGGGAAATAATTTTCATCGAAAATGCAATCAGCGTACCGGGCTGTAAATAAGTCCCCTGTTAGGGGCTCGAGGTATTTAATTATCGACAGATAATTATACCCCACATAGATCCCTATTTTTCTATAAGGGCCCATTTGTGTACGCTGCGGTGGTGATATTGGCACGTATACAGCGCAACCAAATTGACGCAGATGGGAAATACTTGGTTGATTTCCACGTACTAACTGCAACGGGGAAGCCGTATGTATGCAGTTGGATGAATTTGAATTAATTCTGCGGCGTGTAAGACCGCATGACCCCAACAAGATGTTGGTAGATTTGAATTCTGTAAAAGTGGTCGAGCAATTAATTTGACTCTTTTGATGAGAGATTTAGCCAGACCATTTTGGGTATGTACATAAGGTACAGAATGCTCTAAATTTATGTCTAATGTTAGGCAATAATCGTTAAATGCTCGCGAAGTGAATTCTGCGGCACTATCAATTCGAATGGTTTTTATCCTGTGTACAGGATAATTCTCTCTTAATTTGATAATTTGAGCGATTATTTTAGCAAATGCATGGTTCCTTGTGGATAATAAACACACATGCAACCATCTTGTAGATGAGTCGATTAGAACCATGAAATATCTGAATGGTCCAGATAATGGCTGAATTAGACCACATATATCTCCTTGAATGCGTTCAAGGAAATTAAGTGGTTCATTTCTTATCTTAAGATAAGAGGGTCTTAAGATTAATTTTCCTGTAGCACATGCGGTGCATACAAAATCTGAGGATTTGGAAAATTTTGCAGGCTTTAAGTCATGACCAACAGAATTTTCAATAATTTTCTCATCATCCCTATGCCGAGATAACCAAGCCGATCATGCCAAACCTTGAATTTGTCAAGATTTTGAAAAATTACTTTATACGTAACATGTTGAATTGGTCTAATGTATGTGTAGTATAATTCAGTTTTTAAAGAGAGAATTTTCTCAAATATTTGTTTTTCATATCCGTCATTTTTAGTGATGAGGAGACTTTCGTCATTGCACTCAACACTAGAATGTGGAAACCATTCTTATGGATATCTTTAAAATTGAGTAGGGTACGAGTTGAATCGGGATACAAGAGTGCATCCTCTATTGTTATCTTCGTGCCCATAGAGAGAATGATTGTGGCTTGACCAGAGCCTATGATTATGGCATCGCGTCCAGTGATAGTCATAATATTTTCTTTACTCTTTTTTAGAGTTTGGAAATATTTCGTTTCCCTTAAAATTGTGTTAGTGGTGCAACTATCCACTAAACATATTTCCTCCTCCATTGGATTGTCTTGAAAATTCTATATAAAGTAAAGAAAATTCGTTAGGAACTTTATTTACATAGAACACATACATTATATATGTGAGTCATATGTTGACTTTGACAATAGTTGTGATGAATATCTTGCCATCTTATGAGGAGTTGAATATTTGGTTGCATGAATTCAAGGTTGGAATTATTTGCAATATGTTTGATTGATTGAGTTTCTCAATTTGTCTCAAGGAAAAATTGAGTGGATAAAGGATTTTTCTCGACTGACTTGGGTCAAGTGGAAAACTTGTGCTCGCGACGCTTTGCTTGGTCTATTGTGTGTAGGTGCGAGTTGGGTGCGGCGATGGTTCGGCCATATGGACCGGCATGATAGCTTGGAGGGCTGAGATGCGGTCAAGGAGGTGGCGACGACATCGTGCGGTTTAAAAGCATGTACGCGGACGACAAGAAAGCGGGTGGAGACGAAACGTGAGGACCAAGTCAGTGCGAGGGCGTTTTGGTAAAAAAACGCGGAAACCACCGAAGCTAAACCACCGAAGCTCAACCAAGAAACTGCGGCGGCTTACGGAAGCGGTTTAGGGTTGGTAGCTTAGGGTGGAAGGAAAATCGAGAGGTGGCTAAGCTATTTAGACGCTTTGGGATGCGTGCTAGGTAGTTAGGCCCATTAGGGCATGAGGCCCAAGAGTGGAAGAGGGGGTTGTCCCTCCCCACTATAAATAGATGATGAGGGTTTTCTTAACCCTTGAGCACTTGGATTAGATTTTGTGAGCTACACTAAGAGAGTGCTTTGCCTAAGATGAGAGGGATGTAAAAACACTAGAAAATCCACGAAAATCAATACAAAAAGATTTCCAAGAAAAGCCATGTGTCTCCCTTTGTGATTGTGAGGTTTTTCTCTTTTTGCTCTTTGGATTTTCATTCTCCTTCTTCCCTCATGAATTGATTCTTGTCTTGTCAAGTTAAAGAAGGATAGATTACTCCCAAAGTGAGTCTATCTAAGCTTACCCATGAATCAATCTTGTTCTTCACGTTTTTGAGTTCTTGAGGTTGCTTGAGGGAGAACAAAGAAATTGGGGTTTTGCATTTGATACGATCGGAGGTTTGTTTCTTGAGGTTTGTTTGGTGGAATAGATTGTTAGGACGTGTAAGATGTTTCTATGTTGATTGAATATCAAAATCCCTCACAAGTCCTAAGGATCAATTGATTTGATTTCGTGCAAGTTTTTCCTCTCATTTGCTCTTGGAACAGCTGTTAGTAAATTGGGGTTTTCTCTCAGCACAGATGAGCTTTTGACATAATTCCAATTGGAATAGCTTCATAAGTCTTTCGTCTACCTCTTTGTAAAATTTCATTCAATTCCGTTGGGTGGATCAAAATCTGCGAACGTTTTTCCGAGCGACAGTCTGCTGTTTTTCCAAAACCGGAAGTTCCGATTTTCTTACTCTGGAAGTTCCGATCCACATCGGAAGTTCCGATCTAGGAGTCGGAAGTTCCGATTTTTCCAGAGCATTCAAAATTGGGGTAACTTCGGAACTTCCGGTAAGGTCGGAACTTCCGATATTGTTACACCGGAACTTCCGATCTGACTGTGTTTTGCTTAACTTTTCTCAACCCATTTGTCAATTGCTTTTCCGCTGCATTCCTTGATTTGAACACAATAGCTAATCAATAGTTTTGTGTTCTAATCTTGAGAAGAAATTTTTAGTTCGACATTCACCCCCCCTCTGTCGGAAGCCACCGATCCAACAATATATTTAACTATTATGTCTGAGGTACATAATATGTGAGGGACCCGGTATTCCAGTCCGATTCAATGGATTCACAACAAGTGAAGACGGTGACCATAGCCGCTACCTGCGACGGCCTATGGCCCACCCCCGCCCCGTGCGACATGCATACGACGCAATGCGTATGACTCACCACGGCCTGATTGGGGGGATCACGTTTCCAAACACATACGCCTCACGCGTATGACTCACTTTGGCAATGGACCGTACTTTCACTTTGCATTCCACGTGAACCGAAATAAAATAACAAATACCTCCATATGCACCCAACCACACTCCCCATTTCAACATACACGCATGACAGACGGGAGGTGGGGGCATATGTTGGACAGCAAGCATATCATCGCACGAACCACTACGATACGATAATACACCTAGCTGTCCACATGGGACTATATGAATACATCATTCGGCGCTAACCTGAAACATAGTCAAGTCTGGAGTATCCAGGCAACAGCGGAATAAAAAGACCCAAAATCTGCAGCGGTGCATCAACCGCTGCCCAATAGTCACCAAAATCCCACGAGTCGATAGCCAACCAAGAAAACCAAGTAGCTAAGCATCATCGAAGTAATCCTCGACCACTGGCTCAGCTGCAAGATCTAAGAATGTCCTAGGTGAGTACAAACATACTCGCAAGATTTATTCGTGCTTGATTAAATGTCCTACACATGCATAACTACCGCAGAAGTAAAGGTGGTACGATCCAAGTCAACTAAATCTACAGATTATGGCATGGCAATAACAATACAGAGACCAGGAAGTGACTCGCAGTCCAGATTTCATACCATTCCATAACCGATCATAATAGCACTCCCAGATGCCTCCCCAACCATTTGGGGACAGCCCACAACTCATCCCTAACCTCAATTCAACAAAACCACATATTTATTCAATCTCTCGGATCGTTACCGGCAATCCGATCACCCTGGATATGACGAGTGCATTTCCCTTGGAGGTTGCAAGGCTCCAAGTGATATCGAGACTTACCTCAATCATATCCCAGCATCGATTCCGCTAACGTCCACGCGGTGATAAGGGAGGTGCATGATGAAGTTTTCTCAGATTGGTATAGTGACAAGCACACTTCAAGACACACGGTCGCATTCTGACACTTCAATAAATACCAATCGTATTCATCGTGCAAAACCCTCAGCTCTCACATCTCACTTAATTAGGTTCAATTAGATAGGGCAACCCGATTAAGTTTCAGCCACACCTGAACAGGACACGTCGCCCCACCAAACATGCTAGTTTCAAATATTCCGACCACCATATCGAAACAAACCATCCTACCACAAACACAAATAGGTAAGCATATGAAATGACAATAACAAGGTGCAACAAGCTCTGCTTGCCTTGGTCGCAGGGTTCCGGATCTTGATCGGAAGTGAAAGCCGAGTGGTCTCCTTCTTCGGGCTCTATTTCGAGCAACAAGCGATACCGGAAACAAACGAGAGAAAGAAGCAATGAGACCCAGCATGTATGCATGATGAATGAGGCTAAGTATGAAATCCTAAAGTAACTTGTAAATGTTAGAAGGCTTATGACAGCGAGCATTGCTCGAATTAAACTCGTAGGAACTTATATTACAATTCTAACTACGCATGCATGTCCGATTAGGTTTGATGTCATTTTAGGTTAGAAAGTTTACTATTCTCAGCAATTGGTCATGTCATGAAGTGTTGGTATTATGAAAGTGTCCTGTGATAAGAACCTAATGCAACTGGAATCGCTCGATTCGGAGCTACGAGCATCAAGTTATGAACTATCGAAAATATCGTACGAAATGGAACGAAATGATTTCAACTTAATGAATCAGGATTTATAATTTAAAATTTTGGATTTTCATCTAGACCAGATTGTAGAGAATTTCATAAGGATTCCAACGATATAAAATTTGCTACATTTGGAGTTACGGTTCAAAAGATATCGCATTTTCAATTTTTACATAACATATGGAACCTTAATCTCAGATTTCTACGGAATTGAAAATGCTACGCGTACCCGGGACTCTACCCCTTTTTCCTAATTCTAAACGTCTCTGGCTGACAGATGGGCCCTGGGTGGCAGAGCTGACTGGGCAGCTGAGACCCAGTCAGCAGCTGACTGGACCCCAGGGGCCAATCAGCAGCGGCCACCTCACCCGCTCATCTCTTCTCTCTCTCTCACGTGTCCCTTTCGGAACCGGCGGCCTCAGGCGGCGGTGACCTCACCGGAGATGGTCAGAAACGTGCTCGAGGGCACGACGGGCTCGGGGAAGGGTGGAGGAAGCGGCCGCGGCTCACCTAGGGGCAATGCCCGAGCTCGGGGGAGGCTGAGGGGCTAGGGGATGAGCTCTCGACGGCGTGCGGCGGAAGGAGGCGTCGGTCGTCGTCGGGGAGGTGCTTTGGGGCGCCGAGCTGCAAGGAGAAGGAGGGGAGGAAGTTAGGGGAAGTGAGGAGGAGCTCGGGGGCTAGAAGATGAAACCCGAGGAGGACCGGAGCGGTGGCACGAGCTCGCCGGAGTTGGAGCCGAACTTGGAGAAGAAGGAGGCGGCGGTGGCTCTCTGGACTCGGACCTGAAAAATGGAGAAGAGGGGGAGGTGAGGAAGGACGCGAGCAGAATCAGGAGCTCAAGAGGGGGAGGTCGGGCTCATCGGAGCGTCGGGGATTTCTCGCCGGAGCAAATGCCGAGCTCGGGGACGAACGCGGCGGCGCGGAGAGGCAAGGCACCGGAGAAGAAGAGGGCTAGGGTTTTCGGACAAGGGGAGGAGAGGGGAGTGGCGCTGTCGGAACGGGGGATTTAAAGGGCGGCACGGGGCTTCGGACAGCGGGTGGGTGGATCCGCCGCCCACCTCGGCCACCCGGCGCCGGAGACGTGGAGGCCGGGTCCTAGCGAGCGGGGCCCGCTCGGCAGAGAGGGACGGGTGGTGTGGAGAGGTTGATAGCCGGGCCCGCGCGACAAGGAGAGGGGAGAGAGAGAGCGGGGCGCCGGCGGCGTTAGCGGGCCAACAGGCCTCGGCCTGCAAGCCTTTTTCCCTTTTCTTTTTCTTTTTCTTTTTAAATTTCTGCTGAGCTCCTTTTCAATTCAAATGGGCACTCAAACGACCTCCAAATGAGCTAAAATTTTTACAGGATGTTTATAAACAAGTATAGAACCTCCCATAAAATTTTTAACTCATTTGGAGACTGTTTGACCTAGGTTTGAATTCAAATTCAAATAGGGCTCAAATTTGAGTTTGAACTGGGGCTAGGTCCTCTAGGCCTCCAAATTTTTTGAAAATTTGCAGGTAGCTATGATTCCCAAATTCATGGCTGAATATAAGATTTGGGGACCTTTCATCCACAAGAAGGTTGTCTACTCATCAAATTACACTTCAGCCCTTCGTCCATTTTGATTTCCAATTTCTCACTGATTCAGCAATGCAAGATGGTTGAAAGAAACTTGGGAGGGGGGGGGGACCTTAGAGGGATAACCCCGCTAGGAAACTCTAATCTTCCTCCACCTACTATTGTCGACGTTGATATTTGCGAATTCAAATAAGTTGATTGGTGTTTGTAAAATTATCCACCGAGGATGAGATATGTACGTATTCTAGAAAATACAATCATATCATATTTAAGTTTAAATAAGGTGCGTGTGCGGGGATGATGGCATGTATGCATGAGGAAAAACAAAACCATAATCGTAGTATAAGCTGGGTATTACATAATAATACAAATACAATAATGGACAATATAGTACTTCTTTTAATACTTAGTACGTACAATATAGGCTAATGACATAATTATGGATAAATCGGAGACTAATTGAGGTCTCCATACATGTCTTGGGAATTGAATTCCACAATCATGTTGTCAAGATCCATGGGGTCATCATCTTTCTTGGCTTTTTCTTGGTTCTCCTTCTGAGGAAGATTTTGAGAACATTCAGCCTCTAGAGTGATATCTGGTTGTTCATTGAAGTGAGCTTCAAATTTCACCCCCTGGACTTGTTTGCCTTTGCCTTTGGATTGGAGATACAACTCAACCAGGTGCTTTGGAGTTCGGCATTTCCTTGTATGATGATTCATACATCCATATTTTTGACAAACTTGAAGGTTGTCTTTAGAATTATTTTTCTTAAAATGACATTTGCCCTTATCAAACTTGTTGAATTTCTGCTTGTTGCTTTGTTTCCACTTTTCTTTGAACTCTTTTTGGTTCCTCTTGCGACCATTGAATTTGTTCTGAGTATTGGCATGAACTTCTGGTATTGCCATAGCGCCCGTTGGGCGACTTTGATGATTCTTCATAAGAAGTTTATTGTGCTTCTCAGCTTGAAGAAGCGTGTAAATTAACTCAAAATGTTTGGTGTATTTTTATTGGTGATATTGTTGTTGTAATATACACATAGAGGGGTGGAAAGTACACAAGATGTTCTCAATCAGATCAGCGTCTGAAATAGCCTTGTCGCAGAATCTCAACTTAGTGTTGATCTTATGAATAACGGAGTTGTAATCCGCCGTGGATTTAAAATCCTGAAAACGAATGTTGGACCATTCGCGTTGTGCTTCGCGTAGCATGACCGCTCTTTGTTGGTCATAACGCTCCTTTAGGGCGGTCCATAGGGCTAGTGGATCTTTCTCCATGAGATACTCAATTTTGAGATCGGGACGGAGGTGATGCCGGATGAAATGCAAAGCTGCATATTTAGTTCTTTCTGGTAGAGCCTCCTCTCCTTCTTGAGGAGGATTTATGGTAGCACCAAGACCACGACCTAATAAATTGATTTTAAGGTCCATGGCCCAAGTCAGATAGTTGCTCTCATCTAGGGCAAGTTCGGCAAAATCCTTCTTGGATATGTCTGCTATTGTCCTGCGTGAAATGATCATGCTTGTATTAATTTACTTGAGAGTAAATTAAAGGAATTTTAATGATGCAAAAATTTGCACAAGAATTTAGATCAAGATGATTCTTTAACGACCCAAGTGTAGATCTTCATTATAGTATAGGCGATAGAAATCGTCGCTAATATTTTTGGACCTCATTTCTGAGAAAATGAGTGATATTAAAATCACCGTCAAAAATATAGACGCTATACTTGTTGAATTTTGGTTATGCACTATGAAGGTAGTCACTGCGAAGCGGTGTAGACCTCGCAATAATGGGCGAAATAAATCGCTGCTATTATCGTGGACTCTGTTGCAAAGAACGGGCGATGCTACAATCATAGCCATTGATATAGACTCCATTACCTTATGCATTTGCCAAAAAAATTTAGAAGATAATCACTTAAATATGCGCAAATTTGCATAATTTTTCACAAATTTTAAAGCAAAATGAGGCTTTAAATAAGAATTTATGAGCGGAAAAGAGTAATATTGCAATAAAATAAAGGAATTGCAAAGTAATAATAAAATGCATATTATAAAAGTATAGTATTACGGAGGTAATACACACTTAATGCATGATTTACGTATTGATATATGTAAATACTAAGACCTAAGGGTCTGAAATGCAAGATTACATAAAGCCTGAGGGCTTAATATGCAATTAACAGTAAACCTAAGGGTTTTACTGTAATATATTCAACTAAGGTTGAAAATTATGTAATTATACGAAAATCCAGGGGCTAAACAGAAAATATATAGCCTAGGATTTTTTTGGGATTCGCCCAGATGGGCCTTTTTGACCGGCCCGTGAGGCGCGTCGGCCTGGTTTGGCCCGCGGGGCCTATTGAGCCCTTGAGGCAGGCCGGTGGGCTCATGAACGCACACCTTTGGCTAATTTAATTCGCTGGAGAGATAAGCCCGTGGCTCTTTCCATTGTGCAAGCAAGATTGGTTGGATTAGCTCACTTTTCCGTGGGTTATATATTCACTTATGCAGCTTTCTTGATTGCCTCAACATCCGGCAAGTTTGGTTAATTTAGTTAGTTTTTTTTGTTTTTTTGTACTGTATCAGCACCCAGTTCATTATTCTTGATAGAGAGGGAGGATCCGCCTTCTTAGATTTCTTTTTCTACTGCTTCTCCTTGAATGGTTAGGTCTAAATCCCGCAATGGAGCTTCCAAAAAATTTCTTTCCGAGTTAATTTTCTCAGTTTTATTAACCCGAGCGGCTCTTTATTATTGCTTTAAATTTGTAGTTCTTGTTTCAAGTTACGATAAGACGGGCAATTAGGGGAGTTAGGGTTTCCCCTAACCGCCGCTGCCGGCTCATGCGTGAGGAAGGGGGCGGGCGCCAGTGCAGCCGAGGGCGCCGCGTCGAGGAGAGGAGCCGCCGCCATTAGGTGGAGGCCGGGTGGGGGCGCCGCCGGCACCGGGTGGAGGCCGGGTGGGGGTGGCGCCGCCATCGGGTGGAGGCCGGGTGGGACCGCCGTGGAGGCGCTTGAGGACGCCGCCGCCGTCGGATGGAGGGACGCCGGGAGAGAGCCGACGCCGGTCGGGAAGACCCCGTCGCCGGCGGGATCACCGTCCGGGACGGAGTGGAGCGGCGGGCCGGTCGCCGCCGGGTCTTGGGGAGCAGCACGGGCTCCGCCGGAAATTGGGGCGCCGGCCGCCGGGGCGAAGGAAGCCGCGCCCGTTGCCGGTGGGAGGCCACCGGGTCCACGCGCCGGATCGCCGCTTGAGGGGCCGCCGAGGGCGGGTGGCGTGCCGGGGCTTGGAGCCCGAGCATTGCCGCCGCCTACGGATGCCGAGCGGTCGAGGAGGGCCGCGGGCGCCGAGTTGAGGCGGGCTAGCTCGGTGGCTCCGCCACCACCGAAGTTGCAGGCGCTCGATGGAGCCGAGCCGGAAGACTCGCCGTGGCCGAGAGCCCAATCACCGCCGCCATTGGGTAACAAGCTGTTGGAGAGCGGGGGTGGCGGTGGAGCGGTGGAGGGAGAAGCCGGGTAATGGCGGCGTCGATGGTTGCCAAAATGGTGAGAAGTTGCTGAATCACTCTTTCAGCCATTGATCTCACCTTTTCTTGCTTTCTATTCTTCTTCTTCTTCAAAATTCTTGAATGCTTCTTCTCTGTTCTTGTGGAGTTGGCCGGTTTGCTCTTGGTAGTAGCGAGTACTGATAACGTGTTGTAAAATGAATTGGAGACAAGAGTTGAGACAGAGATTCAATGCTGTAAATGATACTTTTTATTCATTCTTGAGACAAGTTACATATATATATACAATCACAAGGGACGGCAGTTGCTTGTTTGAATCGTCATTAGCAGTTGCTATTTGACGGTTGCTAATTGATCACCGTCGGTTCACAACAGTTACTCCATGTGAGTGAGAGTGAAATGAATTAGACCAGTGAGTGCCTTGCTGAAAGAAATGCTCTGGTGTTGTTTTCCTCCTGGTGCTGCTGGTTGTTGCAACTAGCTACTCCATTTCAGCCACTGTCTGCACCTCATCTGCACTGCAACAATAGTACTAGCTGCATGCCGTGATTAGTAGTACAACTGATTTTTGTCACCTTCGTAAATTACGAGTAAATTGTACTAGTTTACACATCGAAATTGATTTGAGTTGGACAAAACATCCGTTAGAAGAAAAAGTTACACATGAAAGATTATATGTACATGTAATACACCATAGGTAACACACAGACCGTGCTGATCGTTCGTGTTGGCAAGAGGAGAATATTTGAATCGTTCAACTTAGCCTTTCGTGTCATCCATCAAATAAATCTACATTAACATATAACACTATGTAAGGTGATAGCACCTTGCACTTTGTACTGGCTCTTGAGTCTTAGTGAGAATGAAACCTACACGGGCAAGGAAGGAGGCAAAATCTGATTCAATAGAAAATTTTCTATAAAATGTAGTAAAAGGAATTCTTAGAGAAAGTTTTCTTTTCCATTTTTCCTCTGTTTCTTTCTTCGTATAAGTCAATTTTGGAGAAAAGCGATCTTGCCTGGGATCCGATAATAATAAGTGGTCGGCGGCCAAACTGTTTACGTGACACTGTAGCAGCTGCAGAAATCGGAGATACAGTAAAAAGACAAAATAAACACTGACAAGACGGATTGCCTTCCAACGTGAGGCCCACCACCATTGCCGCCCTGCTGGCTGCTGTTGCTGGCGAGAGAAAAGTGTTGGGCAATCTCACCTCAATCTTGGTCGTTGGTAGCAAATTAGATGTTGTCCTGACCTGAAGGTGAACGGCCCAATCACCAACTAGATTTTGTTTTTTTTATAGAAGAAGACATGGGCTATATGTTGCTCACTTGCGCTTTCTCCACCCATGACGAGAATCAGTGTTTCAAAACCGATTTGTTTGCCATTCATAATAAATGAACTGCAGGCTCACTACATATAACCAAGAGAATTGACACCTTGTGAGATATGTATTTGATAGAAAGGAAGATGAAGAAGGCGGACATGTTTAATCAACTCATGGATTTAATGATAGCTTATTTTTTTATCTTCAATGTTCAATATAAAATTTAAGCACTTTTGAAATATCAATATGATTTTTCTCATAGGGGAGAGAATTACACCGGATTATACATCAAAATGGTGAGGATGACCGTGGAGCAGCGGATAAAAGCTCGACAAGATATAATAACACAGATTACGTATAATGTAATTATACGCAAAGACGTGACGGGTGGAACAAATTATTTTCACAACCATCGCGATAATCTACAAAAACCCTAAGGCCCCTCCCAATGCACAGATGCTTAGATGAGGTGCTAAGTGTATGAAAGAGCTTAGCAACTAAACTCCCCAATACATAGGTGCTTAGCTTTTTGTAGCTAAGCTTCCTTCATTTAATTGTTTAGCAACTAAACTCCTCAATACATAGATGCCACATAGACGTTTTGCATAGGTCGGCGCGCTTAGCATCGTTTCTTCCTAGAGACATCAAAACTATCTCTCTCCTTCTTAATTACCCTGTCACATCATCTTCTTGCCTATGTGGCATGTCTTAGCACCAATTCAAGTTGGAGTATTGGGAGGGACCTAATACACAGTCTCATGTGCTACTAGGTTGTCAGGTGCTTGGCAGCGGCATAACGCGGTTTACGCTTGTCAGGACCGTCGGATCGCAATCCAAGGGTACTCCTTTGGAGAGGGGCACCCCGCACGCCCTAGGTATAAAGTTGCTCCAAAATCGCGGCCTCTCCCCGTTCACCGCGAGACCGAACACCCAAATCCCCCCCACCCACACTACTCCACTCCCCAGTAAGCTCCTCCTCCTCCTCAATTCTACTCACAATCTCTAAATCGAACCGAATCGAACCCTCGAACCCCACCACTACTTCTGCTGCTACTCTTATACTGTTTCTCTCCCTCTCTCTCTCTCTCTCTCTCATCATGCCGCGCTTTTCGATTTCCCTATCTTTTTTCCGGGTCAAAGGTACCGATTTTCGATCCCCCGCCGTCAGATCCGTACCCCGCCTGTGCTGTTTATCTGCTCCGGTTGTGAACTCCTGCGGTTTTCTGGGGATTTTTGGCAGGGATTTGTGATGGCTTTGCGGATTTTTGTTTTGTTTGTTTGTTTCTAGGGTTAGGGTTTTGGGATGTCGGATCGGCAGCCGTCCGAGGAGCCGGAGGAGCAGGTGGATCTGGAGGGGGACGACGACGTCATGGACGACGAGGAGGGCTACCGCCGCCGCGGCCGCGGGGGTGAGGACTCTGACGAGCCGGAGGAGGAGGAGCCCGAGGAGAGGCAGGTCGAGGTCGAGGGAGATGGAGACGACCGGGAGGAGGACACCGGGATGGCGGCTACGAGCGAGGAGCCTGCAGCGGGAGGCGGAGGCGAAGGTGACGAGATGGATAAGGATGGCGCTGATGGGCCTCAGGACGAGGAGGAGAAGAGGAAGTGGGATGAGCTACTCGCCCTGCCCCCGCAGGGCTCCGAGGTGTTCATCGGCGGCCTCCCTCGGGACACCACCGAGGAGGACCTCCGCGAGCTATGCGAGCCATTGGGAGAAATCTACGAGGTATCTGAAAACTCATTGCTCTTTTTTTTTCCGCTGGTTATCTGCTTTGTAACATTGGATGAAATGTGATGCTGTCATATGGATAACAGGTGAGGTTGATGAAGGATAAGGAAACAAAGGAGAACAAAGGATTTGCCTTTGTCACATTCACTGCAAAGGACGTGGCGCAGCGTGCTACTGAGGAACTGCATGACAAGGATCACAAGGTAGTTTGGCTCTGTTGGTTATCTAGCTGTTGGGATATAATGGGGGTTCTGACACGTATGATGCACTGTATTGGATGGTTTGGTGCAGGGAAGGACGCTGCGATGCTCATTGTCGCAATCAAAGCACAGGCTATTTGTTGGAAATGTGCCCAAGGGGTTGAGTGAGGATGAGCTAACGAACATAATCAAAAGGAAGGGACCAGGTGTCGTGAATATTGAGATGTTCAAGGTGAGTTTTGTGATTCGTGATTGTTTTTTGTACTAGGGAGGTTTCAGATTTGCTAATAGAGATGTTGTCTTGCAGGATTTGCATGACCCTAGCCGTAACCGTGGTTTCCTCTTTGTTGAGTATTATAACCATGCTTGCGCAGACTATGCCAGGCAGAAATTGTCGTCACCAGACTTTAAAGTTGATGGAAGCCAATTGACTGTTAGTTGGGCCGAACCTAAGGGATCGTCGTCGTCATCATCAGATTCTTCTTCTTCTGCTGCTCAGGTAGACACTGTGCATGAAAAACTTAACTTTTACGCATATCACTATACTTGAATGCTTCAGTGTAATGCTGCGATTTGACAACAGAGAGCCTTATGTGAACCTGTTTATACTGATAGCTGAATAGGATATTTTGCTTGCGTACTTGCTTTTTTATCCATGATTCGTTAGAAGCAAACAGAACACACTTGCAACAGAAATAAAGAAGCATGAAGTATCTAGAGCTTAGTGTAATCTTGTTAATGGTTACTGGACCTTTTTTTTTAATAAATTTTGTACACGTAACATGAATGCATGGACATAGACTTCATGGATCTTACATATTTGGTTTCAGTTGAATATACGTTAAGAACACATGTTTAAATCATCACAAATTTTCTGCACTACAATATTATTCTAGTCATAGCTGCATTCTGACTTTTATCTTCTGATGTGTTAGGAAAGGGATATGCCAGAACTGTTGGTTGTACTAAAACAATCAAAATAATTAGGCTGACTCTGAAGTCAATTCACTTATTCATTTGCCATGAGCTCAACCTGTGCGAGCTCCATTCTGTTATGGATGAAATGCCCTATTTTTTAAAGTCACTCTTGGCCTGTTAATTTTCTTTTCATACGCAGAATTAACCGTAAAATCATTATACTGTACTGTATTTTGTTCGAGTCCTGGGAACATTTGTCACACTCGTGTTTTGACTCACAGGTGAAGACTATATATGTGAAGAACCTACCAGAGAATGCTTCTAAAGATAAGATTAAGGAACACTTTGAAATACATGGAGAGGTCACAAAAGTCGTTTTACCGCCTGCTAAAGCTGGGCATAAGAGGGATTTTGGGTTTGTTCACTTTGCTGAAAGGTCAAGTGCACTGAAGGCAGTTAAAGGAAGTGAAAAATATGAAATTGATGGTAATCTTTTCTCCGTACTGTCATAATTATCGAATGAAATTGAATGTTGGAGCAGTAAGCTAGTATTTATTTAGGGAATTGCTTCATGTGAAAGTTGGATGTGATGATTACTTGTGAGCTTTCAATCAGCACTATTACATTGTTATCAAATAACGGAATATGAGAAATTAGTACCTTGTTTGTTTGAGATCTCAAGGAACATCTATATTAGTAAAAGTAGGTTTTTGGTCACTGGAATAGCCATGAACAGCTACATCTAAAAATTTGTTTTAGCAGTGCTATAGTTAATCTTTGGCTGAACGAAATATAGGGCAAGTGCTCGAAGTTTCCATGGCCAAACCTTTGGCTGACAAGAAATCTGACCATTCATTTAAACCTGGAGGAGCTCCTAATTATCCTCTTCCACCTTATGGTGGCTACATGGGAGATCCATATGGTGCTTATGGTGGTGGTCCTGGATTCAACCAGGTAAGCCAAACAAACTTTTCGTGAACTACCATTTTTACAATGTATTCTTTGGCTTTATGAACATTGGTTTTGTGCAGCCTATGATATATGGTAGAGGACCAGCACCAGCCGGAATGAGGATGGTACCAATGGTGCTCCCTGATGGACGCCTTGGCTATGTTCTGTAAGATTGTTTTCTGTTTCCTAGTGTTGAAAGATGTACGAGCCCCCATATCTTTAGTTGCTCACTTGTGTTCCTAATGTTGACAGACAACAACCTGGTGGAATGCCCCCTCCACCCCCTCCTCGAAGGGGTGACCGACGGGATGGCGGTGGCCGAGGTGGGGATGGGAGCCATAGCCGGCGTTATCGCCCTTATTAGTTTTTTCCTTTCCTTGCGCCTTCGTCACACTGTGTGATGGATTTGTTAACTTATGAAACGAGATAGGAGCTTGTGTTCTTGTTGCAGCCTAAGACTTGCAATAGCCTGGACTCGTACTGCTGCACCGTCCTTTTCTCAATAACTTAAAGTATCATGCAGTGCTTCTGACTTGAAAACAGAGTATATCTCTTGCGCTTATAGTGGTAAACAGATGGACGAATCATCTGTTGACATCCAGTTTGAGTCTTCGTTCCTCATTTGATAAATGCATCTTTTTGCATATGCTTAGTGCCCTTCTGGAGATGATTCTTATGCCCATATGGCGACAGTTAAGTGCAGAGGGCAGAATGTAGTACGGAAAATGCGTTTGTGAATTCAAAGAGATTTCAGAATGTACATAGCCCTTCAACCTTGTCTGTACATACTCTTCTTTTGAGAGGGCTACGGCCAAATATATGCAAGAAGTACATACTCCTACTTAAAATTTGAAAATATATCTACGACAATATACAACACTAAAAATAAAACTCCTGTGTGACTTCATGTTCACATGCCATAGACAAACGATGGCTCGCATGTCACTAAACTGCTAAGAGCAACAATGACGCACTTAATACTCTGTGTACATAGACACCGATAATCCATGGGGCCTATATTGGTGATGGCACCGGCCATATGTACAAATAGGGTTTGTTTAGTTGTTACCATTTTAGCCTACTCCATCTCTCTCGTGTAGGCTGGTCGGGCTGAGTTCTTTTTCCTTTTTGAAAGAGTAGACTGGCTGGGTTGATGCAACTAAGATATAAACCGTAGAAAGAGAATGTGGGGGGTTCAAGAGTGTTTGGCTGCATTTGTGTTGTTTGTAGTCATCTCTTCCTATGGATGGTGAGATCACCCTTGTTTTGAAAAGGAGCATGAATTGTAATTTTGCTTAACTCCCTAGCTCTATTTGATGATTCTAGATCTCTACTTTTTTCGTAACATAAGATTGCATCAAATCACTTCAGCAAACACCAGTAAAGTGAAGCTATTGTTTATCAAGCAATTATATACATGAACATATCTCAACAAAACACCATCAGAATTCTAGAGTGTATCAACATAAACCAGAAATTAATTATATCCAGTATTGTACAAAAGAGCCACTTGTCGAGGAGGGTGAGCACTACGGATGAGAGGAGGGTGTTGTGTTCCTGTGAGGAGGAAATACAATTGGAAAGTGGAAGGGGGTTAAGGCTATTAAAGTGTAATTAAGAGGACGTGATCAGAGGTAGAGGGTACATTTGTCCACAGCCAGTGGATTAGAGATTTATGAAAATATATAAATATATTTTGAGCGATTCAGATTGAATATATCCCAATCAAATTCGTGCATTTTATATTAGTATAAATATGCCACAAGTCCTCCCAAGTGGCCTGCTTCTCTGACTGCTGATTGGCCTAAGAAGCCTCGCCATCCATGCATGTACATTGAAAAAAGCTCCTCTGAACTAGCTTCCCGAACTTATGAGGTCCCGGTTTCAACAACGTCCTCAAAACTTCAAGGAATTATCATTGATATAAAAACCCGTCGCCCTGCTAGATACGGCCAGGAGAGGCGTGCCCTGCAAACTTAAATCTGTCTAAAATGATGATATTAACAATTAAACGACAAACATACAAGTGTAGGGATATTTTAGATATTTTGCTCTTTAACACATCCCACCAGCCCAATACTCAACAGCTATTCCAAACGCCTTACAAATTCCCTACAAATTCGAAAAGGAAACTCCCTACAAATTGAGCTGGTTTTGTAACGACGCCCGGTCAACGCCACATGAGTTTTGTGAAGACTTTCTTTAGGCTGACTCATCCGCGGAAGCTATTGTCTGTTTTGAAACTAGTAAGTTGTCTGTGCTTTGCTACAGAGTTCAGAATACACAACCAAAAGCTAACAAAATCATAATATTGTTATGTGTAGGAAATCTATGTATTATGCCTCTATATACAGGGTATAGAACTAATTAAGATATACTTGTGTGATACATTTCATTGCTCCTACAACAGTAAACTGGGTTAAGTGAATTCACCGAATAATAAATGTGCATGCCAGTATGCCACGCTAATAGTTGCCTGAATAATAAATATGTTCTACCAGTTTTAGTTTTCTTTACCCATCAGAAAATGACGTTCCAAATGCAAATAGTCAACGTTTCAATAATTACTTCCTTTAAAATCCGGTTGCAACATCATGCAAACCATCCCATTATGTTTTGTATAATCGTAAAATCTTTAACAAGACATAGTTCGCACCAATCAATTTTTCTCTGCAGAAATCTTGTGTCGTACTTCCATAACATCCCGAGCTTATCCAAATACCAATAGTATCTACAGAAAAAAGAATATCTTCGGAAGTTACTCCCTCTGTCCACAAATGTAAGATGTGCACATAATTTAAGGTTCAACTTTGACCAACAATTAAACCAATAATATTGTATTATATAACATAAAAGTGATATCATTTAAAAATATATTTGAATTTGAATTCAATGATACCACTTTTGTGTCATATAGTTCAATATTATTAGCTTAATTGTTTGTCAAAGTTAAACCTAAAATTTCGTACACGCCTTACATTTGTGGACGGAGGGAGTAATTCTTAGCTCACCATCCACATAATACATGGTATAAATTGGTTGCTCAAAACATCACTTGGTAACAACATATATTCTGAAAAGTAATGAATAATCATCTGCCAATGACACCATTCTCCAGCTTGTGGTCAGCATGTCATCCATAGCATCATCCACTTATCTTGTAATCTGTAAAGAAAAATTGGTCTGTTAATGCACCATTAGCAAGAGACAAAATCACATTTTGCTACTGCGAAATGACTTGCAATGTTCAAAATTCATTTCCTAGCTGAACACCATCAAGTTTATCTTTGGAGTTCAAAACTTAAGAACTGTAGCAAGAACAACATCTTTTTTAGTCCAATTCAAATATAAAAGGAATTCTCTCACCTGAGTTAGGTGACCTAAGTATTTCCCCACATTTTACAATACAAGAACCCTTGTTCGAAGGCAGAATGTTAGAGGTTGCAGGCTGTAGCTCTCAACTGTTAAACGCAGCTGAAGATGGTAGTTTTGAAAGTAGAAGTGCAGAACACAAGGTCTGGAGGTTCCTAGTTCTCTTCAATTACAAAACAAGGAATCTTAGAGGCTAAAATTACTTGGGGTTATACTACATCATCCTAAATAACATGCTCAGCTTTAGGTGGCAAAACTCTCTATAAATACTGTCATATACTTATTAGAAAAATAAATTTTATCATCTCTTAGGCATCTCAATGAACATGGAAATCTAGCATGTCTGTGTTCCTGACCTCTTGGCATGGACCATAATACATTTCAGACGGTTGGCCCTGCTGATTCCCTCCTTTCAGGCCCTGTTGTGATCTGAACTTATGCAGTGTCTATAGCCCCATGTCTAAACAAGACAAAAACCAGGGGAGGAGCTTACATAACATGGAACAAAAGGACGAGGGCATTGTGTGAGACCTGTTGATTGGACTGTGTATCGCTAGCACCATTTAGGCAAACAAGATTTCCTGTTGTGACACAAGTAAATGTGCTGAAAATAATATAATCCGGGCAAGTCAGGTCCTGAAATTTAGATATCACAATCAAACAAGATTTCATGTTGTGTGACAAGTAAATGTGCTGAAAATAATGTAATCCGGGCAAATCAGCTGCTAAAATTCAGATATCACGATTCAGAAACTAAAAAGAGCTCAATCCAGATTTGTGTGCAAGGCTATGAAAACATGCTAGGCTCTAACCCAGAGCATTTCTTTGGAGTTCACTCGCGTGCTGTGCAAGGTGTACACATGTCGAAATCTTCCTGGCTGCATATATTTCTAAACGCGCCAAATAGATAGTGGTATGAACTTTATGCGAGATGGTAGCAGCACAAACTCTATTTAGATCCAACTATTCATGAAATTTCACTGCTACCTCCAAATATGATGTACCAAATACTCAACATCAAATAGATGCATGGCATCTTTTTTTTTGGAAAAATACATGCATGGTCTGATTCAAAAAATATTAGATCATCTTGCATAAATCATCTAAATAACTGCAAAGCAAACATGCCTCATTGGTGTAATTTATCAAAAGTTGATAGAAGGAGAAGCATACCAATAGAAAATAATTTGCATGTCTATGTGGAGCATTCTAACAAACATATGGCGGACAGGTAAAAATTATCCGTCTGCATAAGGCAATCAATCAAACATATAGTGTTGGTACGTTCCTGTATTGATCAAACAAATCAGTAAGGAGGAGGAATGAGGTGACCTAGAACAAAGGCGGAGTGCGTCGTGTGAGGCGAGCTGGACAAAGGAGGGCGTTGGTGTTGTCATGCTGAAGCACAACCATGCCATCGCCTGCAATCGTGCAGATGTGGATCCCCCCACCTCGAGGAGGAAGTGCTCGTCTAGCTTTGGCATGCAAGTGGATAGTGGCGGATTCTTGGGGATGAGGACGTAAGAGTGGAGTTATGGGGGCAACGGGAGCAGGGCAAGCAGCGCCAGAAAGGAGTGCGCGAGCTACAGCCTACAGCCTACAGCCGGCTCCCCGGATTTGACGGTCAACTTGTAGGGGGTCTAATTTGGAGCAAAGAGGGTTTGTCAAGCGGGATTAGAGGTGGTTCTACATGGCGAAGAAGGTCAATGAGGGTCGTGGGAGGTGGCACAGGGACCGGCAATGGCGAACAAGTCGGCGAGCGCAGCAACACGAGCACTTGAAATGGGGCAGAGTTGGCTTCGTTCACCAACTGAACATGGGGCAGACAATACGTTATACTCGCGTACATTCGTACACATAAACATACAGCACATTGCAATACATTCTACTCCGATACGATACCAATACCGTCGCAGGTGACGGGGGAGCTCGCATCTTTTTAGCCATGGCGCTCCCGCTCTGTCCCGTGCCAATCCAACACCACGCACGCGTCACATGTGACCCTACACGTGCACGCAGCCACATTCCTCCTACTTGGTGGTTCCGGCGAAGAAGGCGAGGACGCCGACGAGCGGCGCATTGATGTAGGTGGCGGGCTCGGACTGCGCGTAGCTGCCGCGGTCGTCGGCGAAGCCGTCGTGTTCGTCGGGCCCGCCGAGCACGGCGCCGACGAGGACGTTGGGGTTGGCCCCGGGCGCGTGGAGGTACTGGAACCCGGCGTCGCAGGAGATGCGGCCCGGGTGCACGCGCACCGACGGCATGGACGCGCCCCGGTGGTGCGCCCGCTCCGGGTACCGCGCCCCGAACCCCACCATGTAAGACATCCCCGCCGGGTTCTTCCCCAGGATGTAGTCCACCTGCCGCTTGGCCAGTGCGACGAGGTCGGCAGGGGAGACGTCCCTGGCGCCGCCGCAGGAGACGGTGGCGCCGCTGGACCGGAGGTACTTGGCGTAGGCGAGCAGCAGGAACGTCGCCGTCGTCACGTACTGCATGTTGCTCTCGCCCTCCTTGTACATGAGCCCCCCTGGCGTGTACTGGGCTTGGAAGCTGCTTGTCCCCGGCACGAGCGAGCAGATGTAGCTGTCGGAGTGAGCCTTGTACAGCTGCAGCCCCTTCAGCTTGTGCCTCAAGAACCCCTTGGAGAGCAGAACCTTGGTGCCGACCCTCTTGTCGTCCCAGCTGAAGGAGTAGTCGTCGTCGCCGGCGCCGAGCTGCATGCCGTTGGCCTGCACGTACGCCATGAACGACGCGTTGTTGGACGCCCGGTGCAGCCACGACGCGCCCCACAGGAGCTCGTCGTGGTAGCCGGAGTAGGAGCAGTAGAAGGGGCAGACGAAGGAGCTGAGCGAGTCGCTGTAGGAGCCGCGGTGGCGGTCGGCGAAGTCGAACACCTCCATGGCGGCGTGGAGCAGCCTGGAGGAGTAGGCCGGGTCGGAGCGGCGGAACACGAGGGAAGACGCCGCGAGGGCGGCGGCGGTCTCGCCCGCGACGTCGGAGCCAGGCCTGTCCGCGGTGACGCGGTAGACGCTGCGCGGCGTGTCCATGTCCTCGGGCCGCTCCCAGCACGCGTGGTCACGGCCCGGGTCGGCGACCTGGACGTAGAGCGCGCCGGGCGTGGCGGTGGCGGCCTTGAGAAGGTAGTCGGCGCCCCAGCGCACGGCGGCCCTGGCGTGGGGCAGCTCGGCGCCCATGAACTTGCCGAAGTCGATGACGCTCCACGCCAGCATCGTCGTCGAGAACGCCATCGGCAGGCCGAACTTGACGTTGTCGCCGGCGTCGTGGTACCCGCCCACCAAATCCACCTGAAAACATCGAAATTCCACATCACGAGCGACGAGATCAGTATACAAAACTGCACGTGCAGAAGAAGAGAAAACGAAGGCGTAAGTACGTTGTACTGCGCGCCGTCGGTGAGGCCGGAGTCGGCGCGCCAGGGCATACGGTTGCCGGGGGGCAGCTTGCCGGAGCGCTGGCCCTCGAAGAAGATGATGGACTTGGCGAGCGCGTCGGCGTAGTTGAACGCGGCAGCCCATCTCGGAGCGAAGAGCAGCAAGCTGAGCACAATGGCAGCTAGGCTGCTGCTGTTCTTTGGCTCCATTGCTCTCTCGGCTAAGTGAAGGAACAGAGCAGCTAGTGAGTGTTAGTGTGGGTCATGAGCAGAGGAGAGACCGGTAGTAGTACTATATATAGATGTGGCGGTTAAGTTAGTTTGAAGCCTTTCTGCATCAATTTGCTGCGAGAAATGGGGGAGGTGGGGGGACCGGATTCACAGGAGTTCAGAGAAAAAGGAAAACGAAGGCGAAAGTGCTCGAGTTTTGACTAGCTAGCGCCTGTGCTTTTCGGCTTTTGGGATTTTCAGTACAACTGTACCGGTGAGGATGGATTTTTTTTTACCGTGCACGCTATGAGTCGTAGTGGAATCAGCCGTACAATATATCACTGAGATTCGTGCAACAATTTTCTGATATTTGAGCCTATTCTTTCAATACAACAGTTGTAAAGTACACAATACAGAGCATCTTTTCTCTCTTCCCGTTTATTTCCCTCTCCATCATGTGCATATGCTGCTACTTTTCTCTTCTCTCTCTCTACTCCAACTTAGACATTTAATGTGCTGCTACTTTATCTAGATTCTTTCTCTCCACTACAACTCATCCATTTAAATTTTCATGCCAACATTTTAAATGACTAAAAATTTTCAATGAAAAGTCCGATTAAGTCTCGTTTAAACAGTTGTGTTTGTTATCAGAAGATCTTCAAGATGAGATCAATATTGGATATATTATTTAAAAATAAATTTTTATTTAAAACTTGATGAAACCGATATGAAACTGTTTAAAATTTCGAAAAGAGATAACAATTGTGCTCATAAAATATTGTACTATACTTTGTTATGTTTCACAAATATTTCATGAATTTTTATGCAATTTTTGGTGATTTTCACTGTACTTTGTACTGTTTTATAGAGTTTCATCATGTTTCATATGGATTTCAGTATGGTTCCGATTTGTCATGTGGTTTCACCCTGGTTCATTCTGGTTTCATCGTGTTTCATATGAGTTTTACTCTGGTTTACTCCGGTTTCATTATGTTTCGTATGAGTTTTACCCTGGTTCATTCTGGTTTCATCGTGTTTCATATGAGTTTCATTCTGATTTCAGCGTGTTTCATTTTAATTTAACTATTTTAATACATCTAAAACAAAACGTGATCGAATCATCTTCCCATGTCGAAACTCCAGAAAATAATCTATGCAAATCAAGGATTAACTAAAGTGAACATGAGCATGTAGCTCTCCTTCCCAGATCAACCATCTTTACTCCAAGAACATGCACAAATCTCCGTTTAACAGCAACAAAAATCCCAATACAACATCAATAGCAACATGACCTTAACATAGACATCATCATCGCTAAAAAATTGCATTCATCTCCTCCCCAAATGTATTGCCATTTTATTGTGCATCATAGCATGTTGAATCTGAATTTGAAAATCGTTTGAAATGGAGCAAAGTTCAAAAGAGAAAAGAAATCAAAGCAAAAAATATAAACCAACCTCGATGGGCCCTCTCGAGGCCCATTCCTTTCGCGCGCGGTGGTCTGACCCATCGTCCTCCTCCGCCGCTATTGGCACCGCCTTCGCCGTGGCCTCCTCCTCAGACGACGACAGCGGCCATTTGGTCGGCACCGAGACCGCCGCCTGTCCCCGTATCGCCGGCCACTCCAGTCGCCGCCTGGACCGGAGGGCGTCGTCATTTAGCGGCTGCGCCATGCGGTGCCCGCTCCCGCCGCCGCTGCGCCGCTTCAACGGGAGGCCTCCGTTACGGCTCCGACTCTGGCTCGCCTCCACAGCAGGTGCTCGAACAGCAAGGCGTCCACAGCCACCGCCATCGCAGATGGGGAGGCGGCCGGTGGGGAGAGACGGCGGGGGCCCGTGGCGGCTAGTGCGGAGGTAGATCCGACGGTGAGGAGCTCGGGGACGGGCGGCGGGCCTCGGGGACGAGTGGCGGGGGGAGACGGCGGTAGAGGAGGCAGCACGGAGGGAGGCCGAGACGGAGGAGCTCGGGGACGGGCGGCGGAGCCTCGGGGTGAAGAGCTTGAGGAGGATGGGAGGGAACGGGCGCGCAGAGGCGGTGGAGAGGCCGTGGAGGAGGGTGTTGAGGAACCCGCTGGCGGCAGACCCAGTCGCCACGTCAAAGAAGTCAGTGACGCGGGCAGCGGGGTTGCCGGAGAGCTCCTGCAGTCGGCGCTCGAGTCGGACCAGCGCGGCCATGGTGAACGCACCACCGTCGGAGGCCCCGTTGATGGAGAGCACGCGGACGCCGCCGGCGGAGCACACCCCGGGCGGCGGGGCTCAGGGACGGGCGGCGGAGCCTCGAGGAGCTCGTGGCGGAGCACGGGCACAGGAAGAGAGAGATGAGAGAAGGAGATTCACGGGAGAGATGGCAGAGAAGTGAAGTGCAATAAGGTGAAGTGCACAGAAAAGGCAAGAATATGATGAAATACAATGGAATACATGAGCATCGGAGATATACGTCATGGATCTTAAAGCAGTTGGATGGTGGATTCAACTAAGGCATGTGGCGTGCACGGTGAAAAAGAGTTTCGTCTGTACTGGTCAGGTTTTGCTTGACAGGCATATAAGTCGTGATCTCTATATCCTATGACGCATACAGTTCAAATTATTATATAGTTATCATATCTTTGTCGAATAATGAAGAACAAAATCAAATATTATATAACTTGTTATTAAACTGTCATCTAAATTGTGGTATAAATTCTCTGATAGCCACCTCTTATCACGTAACCATCAGCTCATGCTCAGAAGGATACTACTAACACATATTATGATATTTTTAGATAATAGACAGTATCCGAAGGCGCACATAGCCAATTAGTACATATTATAATGAAAGATGATTTCTGGCTTATGCAGTTATGCTGCGTAGGTTGCAGAGCATGATGATCAGTTCCGTTCTTCCAACGAAAAACCCAGCTACTGCTTCTGTCTGCTGATTTTGTTCCTTGTTTCTTTATAGCTGGATAGCATCCACTTTCTTAGTAGTTGTAGGCCGTATTCACGGACCGGCCACAACGGCACAACCTCATCACCCTTGGTAAGCTGAAAGCCGAAGATGCAAGTGCAAAGCAGCAGTGTAGCGTACAGCGCGTGTAGGGCCCGGTATTGGGCTTAGCTAAGGAGGACATCACCGGCGACCGGTCGGCTTTTTCCAAAGCATCCAAAGCAAAAGCAACAGTGCAGCAGTAGTCCATTGGTTGGTTGTTAGTAGTTTTCAGTTCTTTCTTTCTCTTTCTTTCCCAACTTCAAGGCAGCAACTCAGCAACCCTTCATACGGCTCACCATGGAGACCATGGAGCAAGAACCTTTTCTTCTCATGAGTGCAGCAGATACAGCCGAGAAGACATGGTCGCCGTTGCAGTGATGTAGTAGTAGCACCATTCAGGATGGGCCTGCCGCCTGCACGCATCCGCTAATGATGCCCCCCAGTTCGCAAGCATGTCTAAACCTCATCGATTGCTTATCTTGCTTTCTCTTCTTTAATTACTTGCCTGGTACCGCCGTACCGGCAAAAATGCGGCAATGGCATTATGAAAGTCCAATATGAAATGCAGTTCAGGTTTGTGTTAACGAATCGCAGAGCTCGAGGCCAACGCACTTGTTCCTGGGGACCCGTGGCTTGTCACCTTGCGATGAATGCGTAGCTTCCTTTTTCCCTTTGTTCAATTTCCAAGCGCAGATTTAATTGGCACGAAGCTGCGGCAGCAGCAAATCACGCGCGAAAACTGGATGCTCAAACTGGAAAACGGGTTCAGGCTTTGACTGCAACTCTGCATGCACTGCAGGTCTCGTGACCGAGTGAGAGGAGACGAGAAAGAAGAATTTTTTTTTCACTAGTATGGAAGGTCAAGTGGTCAAAACTGACACAGCATGCGTTGCGTGCATCGAAAAGTTGAGCAGCAGGCAGTAGCCACAACGCCTAGCTAAAGGTATGCATGTGAAGTTCACGGGCTAGACTTCAGAGAATCTTAGAAGACAGACTTATGTACATTTAGGGCCTGTTTGGATTAGCTTCAGCTGGGGCTTTTCCCTAGCAACAGCTGAAGCTAAACCAAACGACCAGCTTCTGCTCAGCTTTCCCTAACAGCAGCTTCAGCGTTCATGTGGAGAAAGGGGCCATTGCGGGAAGCCGGCCGAGAGCAGCTTCCCGCAGTGGCCGAACGAATTTTCCACGCGCTACCCCTCCCGCGGTCATCCCCTCCCCTGCCGCCTCCCCTTGCCTCCCGCCGGCCACCACCCGCCGCTCCACCCGCCGCTCCACCCGTCGGCCACCACCCACCGCTCCGCCCGCCTCCACCGCCCCTCCAGCCGCACTCCTCCACTGCCGTCCCCGTTCGGATCCCCGCCGACCCCGCCGTTCCCCGCTGTCCCCTTCCGGATCCGCGCTGGCCCCGTCCGGATCCGCCGTCTCCACCTCTCCCGCCGTCTCCGCTGACCCCGCCGACCCCGCCGTCCCCACCGGCCGCGGCCTCCTCCTCCTCTCCCCCGGCCCAGCTCGCCCCAGCCTCCTCTTCGCCGTCTCCGTGGAGGAGGCCATCGAGGCGCTGCACCTCTTCTCCAAGGAGGTGAGCCGCCGCCTCCTGGACTTCAAGTCCCGCTCCGCCGCCGCCAAGGTCGCGCCGCCGTCGGAGGAAGCACCCGCCGAGGGCGAGGCCGTCGAGCCGCATCCCGTTGCCATCCGTTGCCCCCGTTGCCACCGTCGCGCCGGGGCGTTGGTGGCGAGGGAGAGGCGGCGGGGAGCTTGGCGCGGAGGGGAGGGACCGGCGGCGGTGTCAACGGCGCGGAGGGGAGGGACCGGCGGCGGTGTTCAGGGAAGGCCGGAGGTTGCAATCCGGAGCCTCCGGAGTCATGCTCCGAGATGCGGCAGAGAGAGAGAGAGAGAGAGAGAGAGAGAGAGGGGAGAGAGAGAGGAGAATTTTTCTTTTCTTTTTTAATTTTTTTAGGGGCATTTTAGGTATTTCCTCGTACAACAGCCAATAGCCACAGCCGAACCAAACACACGCGTAAACAGACTCAATAGCCAACAGCCACAGCCGCCTATTCCATACAGCCAGCCAACAGCCGCTTTTCCAACAGCCACAGCCCAACCAAACACGCCCTTATTATTATGCGTCCACGAAAAAGAATTACAGTGCTCCCCTGGATAGAATTTAATACTAATAACTATAAGGCCCTTTCTAGTGTTTCATGGTATACAGGTGCTAAAAATATCACATAGGTAAAAAACTGACGTGGCAAAACACGTAAGGAGGAGACAGAGCACTTTGTTGACTCCAAAAAAAACGATGCTAAACGCGCAGATCTATGCAAAACACCAATGTGGCATCTATGCATTGGAGAGTTTAGTTGCTAAACAATTAAATGAAGAAAGCTTAGCTACAAAAAGCTAAGCACCTATGCATTAGGGAGTTTAGTTGCTAAGCCCTTTCATATACTTAGCACCTCATCTAAGCACCTATGCATTGGGAGAGGCCTAACATGAAAACTTGTTCTGATAGGATTAGCTGCTGACTGATTATTGCTCCTGGAAACACTTGCTGCAGTCCTGGATGTTGCTTGCTATGCTAGCAAACTGATAAATCATGATGATCTTTTTTTTAGGGAAATAAATCATGACGATCTATTGTGTGCAGGTATGGCTATTTGATAAACACAGAAATCAAAATTATAGTGGTCACGACTGATATTGATCTCGAAGATGCAGATGCCCGGAATGTGAGCTCTTAAACTGTCTAATCCCGTCACTTTAAACAACGCATATTTTTTGTATTGTTGGTAAGATCCTGAAACGGGGCGGCCTATATTGACAGCTAAATGGGCCTTGTTCATTCTTTGTATCAAGCGTTACGGGCTTACCTTTTCGGCTTGGGCTGCATATGTTCCCAAGATTAGTGGAATAAATGCTGAGCTCCTACAATCTGTACAGGTAGAAATGAATGCAGAGCACTTGGATGATTTGTAGCCTTTTTATTTCGTTTTTTATATGAAAATTTTAGGTTCATTTTTACTTGAATTTATGCCTGAACCTTTTTTTTAAGGTATGTCTGAATATGTAAGGCTAATGCGGGTGTCATGAGCAGGTGAAGAACTGCAAGCACAGAAACAAAAAGGTCCAGCAGTGGCAGAAGCATTTTAGCCCATGAATCTTTACCTAATGTACTGGGCAGAAAATTTATCCCTGTTATTCCGTTTTCTCCTTCGAACTTTTACCTATAAAATTTTCATTTTTGTCTCGAGTTTATGTACGAACATCTACAAAGGCACTGAAAGTTTGATGAACAGGTGAAAAACTCAAGTCATGCAGCACAAAAGTTCGGCAGTGACAAAATTATCTATGATCGTGTATCTTTGTATAAAGCACCAAGCATAACATTTTCTGTAGAATACAAGCTACGTTATGTACATTCACTGTATAAAAGTTACTGATGCACTACCTAATAATCCAGTGGAAATTCTTACGAAACTATGGACAAAATTTAGTATCACATTCCGTGTGAGAGCTTGCACAAGACACTGAAAGCAACCAAGGTCTGAACTCAGCAATGTTGTTACGGTCTCTAGTTCTGAAGTTTGGGACAGACCGGGGCAGAGGGCGTCGAAATGGAACCTGGAAAATAAACAGCAGCAAGGAAATTCATGACAAGATGGCGGTCAGTGCAAGTGCAGTGCTAGATTGGTTCAATACTTGAATGATGCTGACGAATTTGGGGGCACTCATAGAGATTTGGATAGTAGGGTTGCTTAGACACTGGATCTTCTTCCAAGGGGGGTGGCACTTGACCGTATATCATTTCACAGCTCATGTCTTCGAAACCTGAGGTGTTGTGTTATGTCAGTGTGCATGATAATCATCAGGCAGAGCTAACTAAATTTCAGAGAACAACACTTTTGCTGTTATCATCAGCCTGAATTAATGAAGCATCAACGTCGAGAGAATGACTCACTTGGATTCATGGTGAGGGGAAGGCCAAACTCGTCTGTGAAGAAGCTGCGTGGGGATCTTACACATGTTGACGCACATGCCGACGCACCCGCTGTTCTCCAAGTACCTGCATTCCATGGGCGGAGATTGAAGCATCTCAGCTTTCCTCACATTTCTAAGAAATTTTCTGCATTCTATCAACTGGCTTTGAGCTCATACTTGCATTTCTTCATAAGCACTCCACTCCTTTGCTTCACCCCATTCACTTCAACCTCCACAACCTAACAACCTCAAAAATGGATATCTGAAAGAAAATGTATCGCGAGGCATGTATATTGTTAGAACCTCTGACGGGCCGACGAGCCAGTGGAAGAAGGGGACGGTGAGGGTGGCGTTGAACTCGCACGCCTAGCGCGTTGGCGGGAAGAGCTTCCTGAACTGCTGGGGGGCCGGGCGCCGGGGGGCAGCATGGAGAGCAGCACCTCGCGG
Source organism: Stipa capillata (assembly GCA_019208055.1). Lineage (NCBI taxonomy): Eukaryota > Viridiplantae > Streptophyta > Magnoliopsida > Poales > Poaceae > Stipa > Stipa capillata. Next base: position 32,036 of record JAGXJF010002315.1, on the reverse strand, counting down.
ACGGCCTCTTGCTGCTGCTCCCTCGACCGCCCCACCATCACGCCCCGCGACACGTCCACGAAGCTCTCGTAGTCCCACTCCCACACCGCCCTTTTCTTCTCCTCGCTGTCCAGCCGCTGCTTCTTCTTGCCGCCGGCGAACTTCCCCATCTTGCGCGCGAACAGCCCCATGAACGCCCGCTCCAGGGGACCGTCCCGGTACTCCGTCTTCTCCCCCATCGGCGCCATACTTCCCACAATCCCTGCTCGCCACCTCGGCCTCTGCAGCACCCTCCTGGACGCCGACACCGCAGTCGCCGGCGAGGCGCGCGTGGCGAAGCAGAGCTCCACGGGCACCAACGCCATTGCCTTGACCACGCGAGCTACGGTTGCTACGGACGCACTACCGCGCCACCTGTGGCCGGCGCTCACGCTTAAGCTGTGGTATGGTGCGTCCTCGTTGGCATGCGTAGCGCCGCGCGCTGCGCTCGTTTGTGAAGCTGCCAGGATGACACGTGCGGCGGCTTGCACCGGGGCCATGGACCAGTTGTGGGGGCGGGAAGGACGACGGCCACAATAAATGGTGTCTGGCCGTCTGGATATGGTAAGGGGCTAAGAGCAGTCTCAATGCTCCAAGGTGTACTATATCTTAAGCCTGCCAACTAAGCAAAAATCTGATGTGGCACCCTATTTAATAAGGAAAGAGAGAGTAACTATATCTTAATCTAAATATAGTTCTTAGCACTAAATCCAAGACATCTCATGATTTTTCTCTCACAAAACACATTAAATAAGAGCTCTTTTAGATACAACACTAAGATACAACCCATTGAGTAACTTGTATCTAAACATAATAAGATACAATCTAAGATACATTGAGTAACTTGTATCTATAATGCATTGGGAGTGCCCTAAGGGCACGGGCAAATCGATTGGCTCCTGGCATCCACGGGTGCGTCTCATTTTTCTGTTTTCGGCGCGTGCGTCGCATGTTTCCAAGTTGGCCGAAAGCTCGAGGTTATATGGGACCAATCGCTTCCTCGAGGCACACTGCCTCTCTCTCTCAATTTAGGACTTCTTCTCGCCTCGTTCTTCCCCTCCGCATGCTGCACTCATGAACAAAGAAGCTTCATTTATGTAGCTTCTAATGCAGGACTACGGTTTTGCTTCTATAGATCGTTTAAATAGTGCAGGAGGGCATCAAGCCTTTTGGCAAGTTCATGAGTTCATCCATGGATTTTGCCCTATATGCATTTACGTTGTACTGTTGTGGTTATGCATTTACGTTGTACTGTTGTGGGTACACTGTCTGATGATGGCCCATACTGAACTCTAGAAGCACCTGCTGTTCAGTTAGTGTTTCATGTAACGATACCATTGCCAAGAATTATTTTTTTGTGAGATACTAGGATATGCCATTCATTATCCCAGTTTGAGGATTTGTACTGCGAAGAGTGTTATGAATAGATCATAGCAATTTCACACGGTATTACATCTTAAACTTTTATTATCCACACTGTTATTAATTGATGACAAGCCTTTCTGTTCATATGTAGCTAATGTTCTGCTGATGCTCCGAATCACTAGAATGTATGGGCATGAGACCAAATACTACTGTCGGATGGAGAGTGTGGAGAGAAGAATGTACGACGAGAATGGCACGACAAAAACTTTGGTAGAGCATAGCCACGCGTAGGAAGGACCCAATTTTGCGCAATGTACGCCGAGCACGGTGGAGGCTTCCGTGACGATTTTTGTCAATCTCTGAGCTTCACGAATCCAGATTTGAGTCGACGTATGAGTGTACATCTACGAGTTTTACTGATGTTTTAAAAGAAAAGTTTGCTGCACTCAAAAGGAAAAAAAAACAAACAAGATATAATTTTGCGAAGAAATCGTATTTATCTTCCTTAATTATATTATCTACATAAATTGCTCTACCCATCCATTACGTGTTTCATCTACATGTTTGTATATTTCCGAGATATCATCTATGATTCGGAGATGCTCATCCATGATTATGCCCATGTGGAACCCATTCCTGTCCCTGATGGTTGGAAGATCCGGACATGTTATAGGCACATTTCTTGGGACTTTTGGCGCAAGGGGCACTTTGTCGATGTTGGCGACATGTACGATTCTATGCCTGAGCTGTCGGATGGTAGTGCTGGAAGATGGGCATTGAGGAACCTGGCAACCGCTTACCCGACTCTCAGCATTATTCCTCCTGACGATGTTGTTTACTTGATCCCCAAGGTGAAGTCTGACGACACAAAGGCATGGATAATTGGTCTTCACCTTGGAAAGAAGACACTGGAAATACTTGAACCATATTCTGAAGACACTGGAAATACTTGAACCATATTCTGTCAGTTATTTCAAATGGCCGCAGTTCCCTCCCTGTTCATTCTCTGAATATCTGAATACAAACCTTTCTACACAATGATACAGATAGTCTATTTTCCAAGTTTTCCACTAATTATTTCACCTGATAACATTTGACATCTTTGCTTTCTTGTTATTTGTTTAAGGTCATGTGCTGAGGAAGCCATCTCTGCACCAAATAGGGCTCAGAATTGTGTGATATATTTATTTCTTATGAGCTAACTAGTTGGGATTTTCTTTTGCCATAGGTATACAATTAGGTGCTCCCGAAGATGTTTGTCATGTGCTTATAGGTGTCGTCTTCAATAGAGGATACAGTTGTCCTCGAGTCAATTATTTTGCTTTCTTGTTTGCATTGCTGTTAGTGATAGTTGGATAGCAGGATATCTGGTTCTGTCATATGTGAGAGGCTCAGAATTCTCAATAGTATACCTAGATGGAAGCTACTTTCAGTTTATTTATTGCCCTGCTTTGTCCTAGCTTCAGTTGATCCGTGTTATTGTCATTTGACATTATGTTACGTTTTTCATTATGTGCATGTACGTAGATTTAAGTTCCATCAGTTGCACTTGATCCTTCTTGCTGTCATTTGATATCATGTTAAATGAAAGTCTGTTTTTACCAATGTTTATAGAGGACCACGGAGGGCTTGCGTATATTACTGGATGCTTCAGCTTGCAGTGGGTGCCTTGAAGAGTTTCAGTGGGCTTCGTTGTGCATGGATTAACAACTTCATTTTGGCTCTTGCATCTTCAATATTCTCCTTCTGTTTTGAGACATGGATTGTGATGGAGCATGAGAAGGTTTGTGTTTTCTTAAACATCCTCTGTTGCTATTACTGCCTTCTTGAATGTTATCCGAGATTTAATTGTATTATCCTGAATTTTCATCAAGGCCAGAAGCAAGATTCGCTGTTTGATACCTTCTGGCTGATTACGTTCTTTCAATCGGTATCCCTAGTTGGAAGTCAAGGAATTACAAACTTATTGCTTAATGATGATGTCAGAGGAATCTTGTTTCCCTATTCGTTTGCAGCTTTAGTGTCAATAGTAGGGATAATATATATCAGAAAAACATCAAGTACCAGTACCACTCAGCATGCATCTGTCATTGGGAGCTACCAAAAATCATTTTTTGCTCATGTCCTCAGAGGTGAGTGGTGAGTATGCCATCTTGTCTATTCTGCTGTGCTCTCTGTCTCATTGCAGTTAATGAAATTTTAATACCATTGACGAAATAATATCCATGAATATCTAAAGGATGAAACAGATAGACATATAAAATGGACTGTCATTGTTTCATGGCTCTGCGTTTGAGAATATTGAGCTGTTTGTTTGTTTTAGGATTTCTTGAACTGTGTTCGATATTAGGAGTTACAATAGCTAGATAGGAAAGTTGTTTTGTGATGTGAACAATGGAACCTATGATGTACTGGTACTAAGTCTACACCCAATTATGAACTACTAGTGAATCATCATTTCCTTCCATTAACATTTTTTCTCATCTGGTCAAGCTTTCTGTTGCTTGCATATTTCCTTTCCTTTTCTCACAAGAATTTTCTGTGTGTTTCAGACAAAAGAGTGTTGATTCTGGTCTTAGCTCAAGCGAGTATCCACTTCTCTGTATCAGCCTTTTGGTTCCTCTGGGCACCAATAGTAGTGGTATGAATCTGTACAGAAGTTATTTTTGCTAGTTTTTCTTATGATGTTCTGTATGACTAGGGTTTCAAAAATTGAAGACTGGAGTCATGCTTGTACACTCATAGATCTGTTAATTGTGACAGGCTGACGGAAGAAATGCTCAACTTTCACTAATTTACCCCTGTTTCCTGGCCTCTATAATGCTTGGAAGTGGTGGCTTTCCATGGTTTTATGGAGCCACGGCTCCTTTCCAGAAAGAGGATAGCCTGACAATAGCATACGTTGCTGCTGGGCTTGCTTTGTCGATTGTGGCTTATGATTACCAGGTATACCATATGTCTGCAAGGCAACATACAGATACAGTAGATGTTTGTTCCATGAGTCTAATCAGTCTTGTTGTTCTCTCAACAGGAGATTGAAACATTGGTGATACTGTTCTGCATCTTCCATGCGTGTGTGGGCTTTATTTTACCTTCACTAGCAAGATTGAGAACAATGTAAGTCAATGGGGCAAATAAAATTCAAGTTGAAGTCACCTGCTAGATCTTTTTGTTTATATGTCTGACACTGCTGAAGGTACCTGCCAAATGAACTACGAGGGGGCATGATGAGCTTTCTCTATCACTGGCAAATGCTGCTATCTTCATTTTCCTAGTACAGGTAGCCATCTGAAACTCTCTTGGCAGTAAACGTTAATGTGCCTATATGTTTACATAAATGATTGAGAGCACTCCTTTTCTCTGCAGGGTGCCTACCATCGGATCATTGCAAAGTCAACCATTCTAGATCTTGCAGCCTGTGGCCTTTTAGCAGCTGGGGTCTGCATTCATATGCTGAGGAGGTGGAGAAAACACACTCGCCAAAACGTGCGCAGTCTGTAGTAGCCTTGGCTGATATGAGAGTATGAGACTTCACAACCAAGTTCATGTTTATGTTTGTAGCATGCTGGTTTTTCACATTTACCTCGGCTTTCGACCGTGACACCCTCACAGTAACATTGTCTATGTGCTGATCACTGGTGCAGCATACTGCATACCAGAAGGTAGTGGTAGCCTTGTAGGATATTGTTCTCTGTTCAAATGTTGTTCAATCGACAGCGACACAGGCATGTAAAGAAGCTGCATTTTTGCCAGATACTGTGATTTATGATACAAAGTTTTTTGTTCTAGAACTTACTGTTGTGCCTTGTAAAAATCACGCTGTTCATCAGTTTTGCTCTCATGTGTACCTGATGCTCTAGGATTCTTCAATTTCTTCTGTACTCATTTTGTTTCTGCCTTTCTGGAGAGCCTTCTGTTTCTTCTGTACTCCAGTTGGGAGAGTATGCTTGGTTTGCGTGGCTACAAACTCCACATGTTGGTTAGATAGGAACTAGGATTAAAGACGAAGAATCGTACGTGGCAGCGTATCTCGTCTCCAATCCCTGTACAGATACTGGCATGTCGGCCAAAGCGTTGTTAAGCGCTAACAGATCTGATTTATCTCCTCTATCCACGGCAACTCCACCAAAGAAGAATATTTCATCTCTGTCTCCGTCTGTTCCCGGGAGTTGCAGAGGTTTGGATGTTGTCGTTTTACCGTTCACGATCCGTTTGTAACCTAGGGATTTCACAAGGATCGGTCCATTTCCCGCTGGAACAGAAAAAGTTCTCTCATTTTCTTATACACGCAGATATAATTTTTTCGAGAACATGCATGAGAGCTAAGGCAACGAAACACGAAACAAACTGTACCTGATGAAAACAAACTGTACCTGATTTATCATCAAGAGGAGACATGCGACACGAAACAAACTGTACCTGATGAAAAAAGAGAAGCCAAGGAACAGGAAAATGGGTGATGCATTAAACACAACACTGTGCACTGATTGGCAATTAGCACCCAATCAGCCTTACGATTTGTGCGTTACCACTATTACCGGTCCGTTTCAACTTTTCCATTTTGTGGCTCGACGGCGGTCTACGTGCCGGAGTCCGGTGCAGTCGATCGACCAACGTTTTGTATTACCCAAAAAGATTCCGTTACATGGCGTAAATTCTTTTTTACGAACGTTGTCCGAGCGTTTCCATAATTTATTAAGTAGAAGAGAGTTAATTTTGTTTACGAGAAAAATTGAGCAAAAAATCTTAGAAAACTCGGTTAATTAGAGATAACGGCATAAATTAACTAATACCCGTACGGATCAAGATGATCAGATCAGGGTCAATATATGTATGTCGGTGACTTGGGGTTTAAGTTTCCTAGGCAGACCAAGTGAGCTGAACCTGCTGTGATACTACTCCACGAAGCAATGCTGAGCTGCACCGGGCACGGAGCCCAGGACGGTGTGCTTATTCGTTCCCTCTTCCAAAGTTGATCTGTCGGTATATATATCTGCTGTGACAGGATTTGCCTCGTCAATCTGGAGGATCTGCGCTCTTTCCTACGAAGATTCTTGTTTTTAGAACTTGATTGGAATTCTATGTGAAATAATTTCGACATGTTTAGGCGGGTGAAGGAATTTTGTAGGAATTCACATAAAACAGTTCAATTTCTACGCAACTAGTGAAAAATCATGCGTTCCAAATGAAGGCTATAATCTAGAAACAATTCAATCTAACAGTTTAGTCGATGAAAAGTCAAACATTCCCCATTTTGTAAGAATTTGGAGGTAAATAGTTCAATTGTGACTAGATTCGAGGGTGGCATCACATCACTAGGACCAATTCCCCTCGTTATATCATATCACAGGGCACGACATGTTAGGGTTGTAGAGGTGATTAGTTATACCCTCTCAATTTCTCTTTCAGGTGGGCCATTATCGAACCAAAATTGGTGGCATGGTATGTGCTGGTTGCCAAAGTTGCCCTTGTTATTCTTGCACCTGACAAAAACATTTTCCGCTGGGACTTGCATGCTCATGACCAATTTTCGGTCCAATTCATGTATCATGCTCTTGATGACTTTCAATTTCAATTTAGCTCTAAACATCTTTGGAAGCTAAAACCGTCCCTCAAGATCAAAATCTTTTTTTGGTACCTTGTGTGGAGGGTTATTTTGACTAAAGATAATTTAGCTAAACGGCAATTGCAAGGTAGCAAAGCATGTGCCTTCTACGGCCACGAGGAGATAATCGAACATCTCTTTGTTGAATGTCATTTTGCACGCTTCATATGGCAAACGATTTTCGTAACCTTCGGCATCCCACTAAAATATTTTTAGGAGTTGGTTCCGGGGGATACGTAGATCACATCAACTGCTGATTTTAGTGGGCGCCGCTACTTTGTGTTGTTCTATTTCTCTATACCGAAATGACATTGTTTTTAACAAAAAGAAGCTAACTAATCCTTTACAGTCTTTATTCTTCTGTATCAATTGGTTAGGGTCGTGGTCCTTACTGCAACGGCAATCGTCAGCGCAGGATAATATGGATTTCGGTGTGAAAGCTTAGAGTTGGCTACCAGGGGATTTATGTTCCAGTTTGGATGGTGGTTCCACCACAGACTATATAATTTTTGAGTTTTTCTTTTTATGTAGCTTGTGTCGTCTTCGTTTGCCTGTTGGCACATACTTATTTATGACTTTATAATAATTAGTTATGTGCATCTTCAAATACAGAGGCCAAAAAGATTTCTCTTTCATTATTAAAAAAGATTCAAGGGTGGTGAGTTGATGTACTTCAACTATTTAGATTGAACCATGGAAGTGGTAGAAAAGGTTTAGTCATGGAATTATTTAGATTGATATCTTAGTTATCTACTGTCACAGGAATTGCACGCATCGTGAAATTGGATGATTCGCGCTCTTTGCTATGAAGATTTTTCATATGTTGGGACATAAATATTCTGATAACATTCTTCAACTTCTTTCCACCGCTAGCATAAGTTCACGCTCTTCCTGTCAATGTAGTAAATATCACAATCACAATCAGTCGATACACAAAAATATAATCTATAATAGATTAGAAAGTTTATTTTCATCAACAACAATATCATTTTGGCATAGTCAAATCGATCAACGCAAAGAGCTAGCTCCCACAATAATTTCAGCCCGCAAGGCCCCCGTAATCTCGATGACTAGTTCATAAACATAATGGGCACACTATTGAGAGGCCAGAGATAGAAAGCAATTTCGATCGATAGCAAGGTGAAATGAGTGAATCGGTAATCGAAGAATATGTGTTGAATGATCTCTTCCTTATTACAAAAGTTACACTTACTGCATTGCCAATTTCTTTTGGCTAATTTACCTTTGGTCACATCCACCCCTCTGCAAAGATCATGGAATATTTTAATTCTGGAAGGGATTTTTAGACGCCATAAGTGTTTGCTTCAACCCTTTGTTCCAAACGAGGGCTTTAATTAGGAAACAGTTCAATTTGCACTTTTGCAGTTAGTTCGTGAAAATGTAACAGCTATCTAATTCCTGAAGTTTCGGTGTTTATTTGGCTTGTCGTTTTTATTTTTGTAGTACTTACATCATTAAACTTTGTATTGAACAAGTGGCTGTGCATCTCTTTCAGTATAAAAAAGATATAACGTGCTATTTTATATCGTGAGAAAGACAATAAGATTATATTTCCTCCGTCCCAAAATGTAAGGCATATTTTATTTGATTAAGATAAAATTCTGATCAATAATTATTCTATTAGTATGTAGTATGTGATACAAAATCATAATTATAAGTAAGTACTTTTAAATACGAATCTAATAGTATTAAAATATATATTAATAGAGTAATTATTGATTAAAATTTTATATTAATTAAATAAAATACATCTTCTGTTCTGAAACGGAAGAAGTACCGATTAATTGTTTACTGTGCACCGCATGAGGCTATGTAGTCAGCTCAGAAATTTGCGTGCGTCAAGTGTCCAACATCGCAACGTGCATCCATTTTCCATAGATCATACTCAAGTTCAGATCACGCATGCATCTGCCACAATTGGACCGCAGAGGAAGACATCACGCCGACCAAAGATTTTCAACGTGCACATGCATGCTTCTTAGTTATGGGCCTGACAGTAATAGGCACGTGATGTTTATCCGTCTAGCAAAATTTGGTCATGGACTTGGAGTTTGGTTGGTGTTTGCTAGAACGCATCGTAGAGTCTGTAGTTTACCAATGGACCATGCAAAATCGAGGTCATTTGATGGTAAACACAGGAACGATTAGAACATTATTGCTACGTAAGTGAGGAGAGAAAATTCCCTAACTAGAAGAGGAAATGAATGTGGAAAGTCCTACTTGCCCCTGAGAGAGAGAAAGAGAAGAGCGAAAGGGTGCCGACGAGAACAACCAACCTGTAAACGAATTTTAAATAAGAACCTTGCTTGCATTAAGAGGTCGAAAAATACTTCTTCCGTTCAAAAACTTAAGGCGTATATATATTTTAAAATTTATTTTTAATTAAAATTTTATTTAATAATATATAGATTACATTATATAAAATTGATGTTTCTAGATATAACCAATCAATATTGGAATTCGCCTGCTTTTGCATGACTTGTCTTTTGCAAGAACGATGTCAACGGATCACTACTTGATCTGGATTATTCATTTGGGTCACATTTACCTATGCCAAATCTATCGTGTGTGTGTGTTTGTTTGTGTACCGGTCAATCCACTTGTGTTTAGATTAGCGTAACAGTCTTGTTGCACGTGTGATGTAATAATAAACCCCATCGTGTACGGAGATATACTTGGATGTGGGAGGTGTATTCTACGGCTTGGAGAATGTGATAGGTGTGGCTTTACTTCATCTGATGCACTTGACAGCTACATATTATATACACTCGCCGAATAACTAGTGCTTAATTTGCAAATCGCTAATGAAGCAACCGAGATTCGCCAGTCTGCTCATGGACTAGTTTAATCGCACAACCAACTGCAGCTCTCCTGATTTGTGGGAGAGAAAAGATGCTGCAAAAGATATGACCCCCTTAGTAACGGCTTCTTCAGCGGCTTCTCTCAGAAGCCGCCCCCTCCTAGCTTCTCCCAGAAGCCGTCCCGTCAAATTCGTCGGGGCTTCTAAACTAGTCAATCCCCGACGAATTTAGAAGCCCCGTAATTTAGGCCTAAATTACGGGGGGGCCTATATATGGCTGGTACGAAGACGTTAGTGCTGTTGCTGCGTAATTTTTTTTCAGAAATATAAAACGTACTTTAATTAGTTAAGATAAAATTTTGATCAATAATTACTTTATCAATATTATTAGATTTGTATTCAAAAGTACTTATATATAATTATAATTTTATGTCATACGAAACACATATTAATAGAGTAATTATTGGTTAAAACATTATCTTAACCAATCAAAATACCTCTTACATTTATGAACGGAGGAAATATATACAACAGAGAGTTAATTTGGAATAAGTGGTTTTATCGCTTCTATCATGTATATTTCGTGCTTATAACAAATTGGAGAACAAATATGCATGCTTTGGATACTGTCCTTCACAATCAACTTTTATTCCTTTTTAAGCTACAAGTAGAGCGCCTTCACAATCAACTTTTATTCCTTTTTAAGCTATAAGTAGAGCGCCACTTGCGTCCTTCACCAAAGAACGCCACTTGCCATGCACAAAGGAGTTATACAGCAACGTGTATGTGTATGCCTAGAGGCTCTCATTTTCTTTGCCCCTTTCTTCTCTCGCTCTCGTTGCACCCGCCCTCTCGGTCTCCTCCGTTGCTTCCTCTCCTTTTCTCCCTTTTTATATGATGCTTTGTAATGTTAGATGACTCATAAGAATACAAAGTTTCTGAATAAAGAAATTGAGAAGTATACATGGATGAGGTTATCAGCTGGATCATTAAAAAGTGCAATGGATGATGGAGATGACTTTGTGGAGGGCTATCTAAAGTGATGTGCATACAACTGTCCCGTCCTACAACATCATCAAATGGTGTACATAGTAATGATGACTTCGTGGAGAGATCTCTGAAGCGGTGGAGATAGTGATAATGACTTTATGTAGTGCCACGTGTTCTTTTCACCCGCGCCGCCACCGCCCCTCCTCGTTGCCGTTGCCCTTCCTTGCCCTTTTTCTGCTCACCCGCGCTGCAGCCGCCCTCTCTGACTCGTGTGAGACTGATGGGTCGACTTAAACCGACTAAGCCCAGTCGGCCTCCCGTTGGCCGATTTTCCCACGAGTCAGCGCATGGGCGACAAACAGACCCCAATCGGCTAGCCAAGCGCCGATTGGAGTATCTATCGGCCCTTGGTTGGTTGGCCAACAAGGACCTGTGGACTAGTGGTCGACAGACTACGACGTGTGTCAGCCAACTGCTAGCTGATAATGCCTTGTCGGTCAGTGGCGGGCTCATAAGCCCTTATTTTTGCAATTTATGTATTTGGTGCTTTAATTTTGGCATATATAGAAAAAATATATTTTGAAAAAATCGACATGTTGCCACTAGTGATAATGGAAGCAGATCCTTTTCAATATATATATATACACTTTGTCGGTGTGGTACTATGGTTGGCAATCGATCGATAGTGCCGCTGCTACGTCTCGCACAGAGGATGCTAAGCCGTCAATCACTACAAATTGTTGGCCAGCGATGCATTTTGCCAGAAAAGACGGAAATGGCATGGCAACAGCACAGGCAACGTGCACGGAAAGAAGACGACGGCAACGTGAAGTAAACGAAACATGGGAAGACGCACCTGGCACGCACACGCACTGGTACCTTTCTATGATATATGCGCAGTGATGAATGAGAGAGTACTGGTAGCTGACAAGGAAGGAAAGCAGAAATTACTTTCGTTGACGACGCCGCAGGGCATTGCAGGATCAGAACAGAACTGATAACGATAGCAGCAGATGCAGATGCAGAGAGAGGGAGAGGTGCATGCACCACGTGAAACCAGGGCACGGGTTTGCAATCGGCCGTTTCCCCGCCCATGGTTTTGCTGCAGAGCTGAACGCGACGTTCGGGGCATATGCAGTCGAGCGTCGCGTTGGCACCGGACACCACCACATCTTCCCTGCAGATGCCTTCTGCATGCTACCGTTGCAGCCTGGGGGTCACCCTCTCGACTCCCCCACCTTGGCCCTGCTGCCCGAACATGTGTTTGTAGCCGTTGATCCAGATCCACTGAGGGTCTCCGTTCGCGGAAAAAGTTTTCTAATTTACGTCGAAATTAGATTATTTCCTGTGAACATCATGCGTATCTAAGAGGCCATAAACCCCAACTTAACATATGAAGTGGAAAAGGAATTTGAATTGATTATCTGAAACATGCAAAGATGCACTCCTAAGTAACACTAGTAGTATCTGTTGTTTTTTCAGCACGAGACAATTTTAGAATCTCATTACCAAATCAGTGGAAGTTCTGCGGAAATGATGATCTCCAAGTAGCTACCTAGGACCGATCTGAACCGGCATTTCAAGCTGCAAATTCATGAGTGAGATGGGTAGCATAGCACCAACCTATCTAAGGGCCAGAACGCAATAATTCTTTAGGATTTCTAATGAATTAGTAGTTCGATTCTTGCCAAAACCGAAGACATATGCTCGCGTTCCATGCGAGATGGGAAATTCTACCTTCTCTGTTTGACACGGTGTCCCTTGTTCAGTATACCTAAATAAATATCACAAAAATGCGCTTCTTTTGTCAGAACAATCGCACAATCCCAACGCCTGCAAACATTTCACTAATCTACCGGGATCTTTGATTCGTAGGAATTTTTCTTTTTTTTATATAGAAAAGACTAAACTAGGAAGCGACGTATGTTATGTAGTCGTCCTGTACGATGGTCTGCCAGCGCTCTTCTCTATCAAAATTAAATTTGCACGATGCGAGCTATCCTCCTCTCTTCTCGTAAATGTCCAACAGGGTGCACCTTGTAATCATATAAAAGCAGCCTCAAGGACCTCTCCATTCCACTCTTTATAGTAAAAAATTAGCAAAAGTGCCTTAAAACCAGCTCCAAGAAACTCTCCATCCCACTCTCCAAAACTAGCGAGCCCCCAAATCGTCCCCCCCCGCTCGCTGCTCCTAACGAGCGACCCGGCGCCTCACCATCTCCTTCCTGCACAATCAACTGGCAGTAACTGCACTGGGCCGGGACAGGCAGCAGTGCTGTCGGATAGCAGCTACATTTGGCTGTGGACAGCAGAAGCGTGAGGTCAGCAAGGCCAGGACAGGCAGCGGCGAGCCCTAGGACGCCGAAGCCACGGGAGCTTGAGAGGTCGACGGTGTGGAAGGAGGGGTAGGTTACCGCGGCAGAGAGGGTAGCGTCGAGGGCGTGCGGGTAGAGGGGAGGTCGAGGCGAGAGGCAGAAGGGTAGCGGGGGATGGCGGCATCGAGGACGCGCGAGCAGAGGGTGAGGTCGAGGCGGGAGAGGAGGGGTAGCGAGCGAACTCGGCCGGGAGGAGGTCGGCACGGATCTGAAGGAAGATGGAAATTGGTGAGAGGGAAATTTATAGGGGTGGAGGGGACCTGCGGGGATCGGGAGAGAAGGGAATATGGGGAGACAAATTTAGAGAATCTGTTGGAGAGGAAAGAAATATGTGGAGGTAAAAAATTTGGAGAGCTCTCCAAATAGAGATATGAGGTGGTAAATTTGGGGAGGCCCTTGGAGATGCTCTAAGCAATCAAAAAAAATCTGACATTAGCAAGATTCCTTTAATTTTTAATTTTCAAAATATTTTGCCTCTCAATTCGTTTATCCGATTGACGAGCCGTTTTAATCGTTGGGTTCGTTGCGACGTGGTCTTCAAAACTAAAACCAGTGGCAATGTTCCGGCGAATTTTTTCGATGTCAGTAGTTACCATGTAGTGGTAACAAGTTATCACTTTGCTAGTGAAAAGTTATCACGTAATAGTTAGTTTGTTACCAAGTTATTGAACATAGCTCCTACCCCCTAGGGCTTACGTAACAATACTCTGATGGTATTACTATTTGATAACACTCCCTTACTTTCTCCCTGGACTTAAATTACAGTGTGGCATTGTCTAATAACAGATCAGTTACTATATCATAACCGTTCACTACGAACCTGATAACTGTTGGCTACTAACATGGTAACATGCATATCATAACCTGGTAATTATTATCGATAAAAAATACTTTGTTGTCCAAATGGACCTTGTTTTGAAGTCTTGGTGACAAACCCAACAGTGCAAACGGGTTACGAATTAGATTAATAGTTTAGGAGATAAATCATTTTCAATTTTTAAATTTAGATTCAATACGAGCTGAGATCAGCAAATTTGTCTCTTAGTTCTATAAGGGTGGGCACAACATGAAAATCTCATGCATAGAGTTATCTTGTTCATTGGCTCAAGCATCAAACGGAGAGAAATACGCCGCCTGTTAAAATGTAGGTAGATATATTCTATTTCAATAAGATTTCCTGCTATGGGAATTAAACTGTTTTATGTAAAATTCCTGCAAAAAGTCCCGCTGAATCAAAGAGGGCCCACTGGCCAGCCAAACGTGGCCTCGTAATCCAAGAGCGCCACTGGCTGAGTGCACAAACAAGTGGCGAAGTGTGAATGCCACATGGCCGATTAACCATTATACTGGTTCGTCCCCCCTGCAACTGCAATGCAACCAAGGAGAAGAATCGAGTAGCAGCATCAGTATAAAACCCAGCAGCAAAACCTAACAACTACTCCATAGTCCAGCTCAGTCCAACAACCGAGGAACTCACAACACAAAGCTTCCTCCTTTTCCAATTTCGTTGGGCTGCAATCCATCGGTCTCAATCCCATTGTAGGGATCTACATGCGAGACGCCATCCTGCTCCGGTGCGACGCCACCACCATGGCCAGCCACGTCGTCGGTTCCACTCCTGGTAGGAGCGGCGGCGGATCCCCGGCTCCTCCGGCGGCCGCAAAGCGGCGCGCGCTCGCGCCGGCAGGGAGCAGCGGGAAGAGAGAGAGCGATGGTGGAGGTGGGTACTTCGGGGCGGAGGCGGCGGTGGTGCTAGCACTGGTGACGGCGACGCTGCTGGTGCTGCCGCTGCTGCTTCCCCCGCTGCCGCCGCCGCCGTCGCTGTTCCTGCTCGTGCCCGTCGCCATCCTCGCCGTGCTGCTCATGCTCGTGCTGCTCCCCTCCGACGCCAGGGGCCTCGGCGTCGCGCCCTCCTACTTGTAGCCAGCGCTTGAATGCATGCTCTCGCCATCATCGTCGTCGTCCTGTACATGTAATTAGCTAGCGCGGATGTAGTGTTGCTTCTTTCTTTTTCTTCCTTTTACTATCTTTGGAGATTAATGGAGAGGATTATGATTGCTCGGACAATTAACCAGTACTGCTTCCTCTGTTCCTTCATTCTCTCTGTTTCTTGTTGGGTTCTTGTTCCTTCATTCTCTCTGTTTCTTGTTGGGTTCTTGTTTCATTCCGGATCCGGATGGTATGATCAGCCGCAGCGGCTGCATCTATCCCCCAAATCCCTGTTGCTGCGAGCGAATCTGGTGGCGATCTTGATGCGAGTTGAGACCTTCCCAATCCCGGACCACTCTCCCCTGTAGCATTGCCCCGAGCAAAATAATCCACGACTTTGCCCAAATAACTGCAAAAAAAAACTCTACTAAATGTGAGTTTTTCTGTTTTGGAAAGAGTAGAGTATGTCTGGATCCTACCTGCGAAGAACCACAAGTATCTCTGAATTTGATCAGGTCCTCGGGGGCCAAAAAGATAATGTGGTCCGATCTGCTCAGGAGAATGCATAAGAAGCAAACACGCTTTCTTTCATGGAGTTTTTATACTGCTACGACTTGAGATGAAACTGTGAAGGAAAATGTATACGTGACACCTTAACATGTCGTCCAGAAACCATTTTACCTTCTAACCTAATATCTGGGACGGTCTACCCCTGAATTATCGAAACCGATGCAAGTAGCCTCCGACCTCCGACCCAATTTTGAACGGTGATTTTGCCACGTGGATGCAGATGTGACACTGACCGGGTCAGGGGCTACTTGCACCGGTTTTGATTATTTAGGAGGTAGAATGACCAAAAATTAGGTTGGAGCATAAACTATCCCTTGAATAATACTTTAGGAGGTTAAGCGCTTGTTCGGCAGCCCTCCGCTCCCCAACTCTGCCCCCGGAGCGGCGGAGCGGCACCGAACGCCCCAACTTGGCGTTTTTCCGAGCCCGGAGTGGGGCGGCACGCAATGCATTTTTTCGGAGTACCGAAAGTGATGCTCCATGCGCTCCAAGCGGCCCCCGTGTACGAAACTACCCCTGAAGTTGGGTTTTTTTACCCACCTTTGCCATCACTTACTGGTTTACCAGGCCAAAACGATCCTCTTGCGCGAGCCCGATTCCCCTGCTCCCGTCCCGAACCCTAGCCGCCGCCACACCGGTGCGCATCGCCACCGCCAGCCGCCCGCCGTCCCTGTCTCCGACGCACCTCAGCCTCCCGCCACCCCCTGTCGCCTCGCATGCATGTCCACCTCCCACCGTCCCCCTCGCCAGCGCTAGCCCGCCTCGCATCTTCGCCTCCCGTCGTCCCAAACCCAACGTTCCCAGGCAGACGCAACCTTCCCGATGCCTCCGACGGCCGACAGCGAGACCACACGACCGGCATAACGCGCAGCAGGCGCTACTCCTCGTGACGGTGACGTCCCGGCGGCCGGCGAGCTGCGGCAGCCAGCGCCCGGCGCAGCCGCGCTCCGTCTCTGTGTCTCCGGCAGCCTGCTCTGGCACAGAAGCAGTGAGCCAGTGAGGTGAGCACCATCAGTCCATTAGTAGAGTGCGTTCCTTTGAATCTTTGATCAAGTGCCATTATCTGAACCAAGCCATTTATTTTCAATTTACAAAATTTGTTTGGTCAATTGATGATGATTTGTTCATCGGGAAGTATTGGTTTATTTGTTTGTATAATGTAGATATTAGAGCTGTGAAAAATGAAGAAGAACAAGAACATTGAACGATTGCTTGGTCACATATCTTGAGAAAAAGTATGCTTTACATTGAACCATTGAACTATTTTTTTCTGAATCTTGTATTGAGTGGTCGTGCGTGTTTGTTAGAAAAATGGCTGCTGAATGGAGCGATGAGAACTAGGATTTTGACCAAACTATTTGTGCAAGAAGTTCGTGCTGGCAATCGGCCAAACACGCACTTGACATCTTCGGCATTTGAGGATGTAGCAAAGGACTTCAAAACCAGGACTGGTTTGGAGTATACGAAGCTGCAGTTGAAAAACAAATGGGATAAGTTGAAGTCAGAGTATGCCCTTTGGAAGAAATTAAAGCTGAAGGAGACGGGTGGAGGGTGGGATCATGAGAGAAACACTATCAAGCAGGATGCTGAGTGGTGGAAGAAGGCCAAAAAAGTAAGTTCACATATTTGTAGTTTTTCATGAAAGAAACACACTATGATTTGAGAAGTGTAATTAACTATTGTGTACTTGCTTTTTTCAGGACTTACCTGATTGTGGCAAGTTTCAAAAGCATGGCATTCGCAACGAGGACAACTTGATCTTCATGTTTGAAGATATTACAAGTGATGGCACGGATCATTCGAATCCTTCATCAGGAAGCATGCCCCAGTCTAGCATTCCAGCAGAATTACCTTTCAATGTTGATGACATACAAGATGTTGATGAATTGGATGAGGGCCAAGATGAGTCTTTTGCTGCTGCAAAGGGGAAGAGAATAGGCAAATGGGTGGATGAAAAAAAATAAGAAGCCCAAGACAGCCCAAGTTATGCAAGAACAGATAACAAAACTTGGAGTGATAGCTGAGAGGTCTCAATCATCATTTGAACCTTTCCCCATCCTCCAAAGGGTAAGTTGTACTTGTAATAATTTCTGATTTTGTCATGCATTTCACATGTGTTACCACAAGAACTCTACAAAGCAGTCTTTTTTGTGTGTTTTAGACAAGTATTATCTTGTGGATGCTGGCTATCCTAACCGACCTGGTTATCTAGCACCATACAAAGGAGAGAGATACCATGTTCCTGATTTCTATAGAGGTGCAACCCCAAGAACTCCCAAGGAAAAATTCAACAAAATTCACTCCTCCAAGCGCAACGTGATAGAGCGAGCATTTGGCGTTCTGAAAATGAAGTGGCAGATTTTGCACAAAATGCCAAATTATTCCATTGAAACCTAGAAGATGATTGTGGCTGCTACTATGACACTACACAACTATATTCGCATTCATGACAAAGGTGATGTTCACTTTGTTCGTGTCGATAGAGATCCAAATTATGTGCCAACCATCCCATCAAGGTATCAACGCTACGCCATCTCTCCTAATGCTTCAAATGTGATTACTTCGGAGGCAAGTGATTTCAATATGGATAGGATACATGATGAGCTAGCAACAGCTATTGCTCTTGGTTGGTAATTTGTGGGCATCAAAGTTTTCTTTTGTGGCCTTCAAAGATATTCCTTCAAGTTGGTTGAATGTTTTTGTAATGCCGAAGATCTGTGTACTGAAGGCTGGAGATGTTCATTTGGTCAGCTCTTTCAAAGTCTTTTTTGTGTGCATGGCAACATAGAAATAGTCAAAGCCATGTTAATATTATAGTGCATTTACAAGTGACTTTTGTTCTGCAATTGCAACTGATTTTTGCTCTGCAAACTCATTGCAAGTTGAAGTCATTTTGATTTTGCAAACTCATGCAACTACTGTAATATATTTGAATCTGTGAGATATTTTAAAATTTGATTCTAGGAAATATTTCAATGTGTGTGAAAATTGGATTAGTTACAAATATCATGTTGCACTAGTTCTGACATCAACCAGGGGTACTAGCTGTCTCTTCCATGTAAAACAGAAAAAAAAAGAAGAATCGTGGACACTGGAGTAGAGTTGGCAGCCGAACAAACTGCAAACTCTCGAATTGGACCGTGGAGTGGAGGAGTGTGGACTGTGGAGTAGAGTTGAGGATTTTGGGGAGAGGAGGGCTGCCGAACAGGCTTTAAGAGCAACTCCAACCCACCTCCCTTCTCAGTCCCTATACCAAATTTAGGGTATTTTGCTCCAAAACAGCGCTCCAGCCCGCCTCCCTTCCCACTCCCGATCACTGTCGCACTTCCCTTCCGCCCCTCCCGAATCCCCATCGGTGGGGAGTGAGCCGGACTTCCCAAATCGCCAACCGCCGCCTCCCCCGTCTCCTCCTCGCGTTCCCGCCCGCCCTCGGAGCCTTCCCTCCCTCAGCGGCGGCCGCCTCCCCCCGCCTCCCCGAGCACCGCCGCTTCCCCGAGCAGCTCCGCATCGTCGAGCACCGCCGCCTACCCGAGCAGGTCCCCCTCCCCGAGCACGGCCGCTTCCCCGAGCAGCTCCGCCTCCCCGAGCACCGCCGCCTCCCCGAGCACGTCTGCTTCCCCGAGCACCGCCTCCTTCGCGAGCAGATCGACCCTGCCGAGCACCGCCGCCTCCCCGAGCAGATCCACCCTCCTGAGCTCCGCCGCCTCCCCGAGCAGATCTGCCCTCCCGAGCACCGCCACCTCCACGAGCAGCTCCTCCGCCTCCGCGAGCACCACCGCCTCCCCGGATCCGCCGACCTCGTCGTGACTGCTGGTGCGTGCTTTTCTGCAACCGTGTTTTAGTTTGTTCGGTTCTTCAGTAGATTGTGATTCAAAACGACCTTGCTTGCGTTGTGTTGACCTGGAAGTGGTTGCATGAATTAATCCAGTTCTGGGAGGATTAGCTATTGAGGATTTTGTAATCAAATTTTGCATCGAGCTATTGAGGATTTAGCTAGGTCGAGCTATTGAGGATTTATGAGCTCCCTTGTAGCTACTGCCTCCACCAGCTCATTTATCCATCTCGGGTTATTCTGATCCTAACAGTTGCTAGTGAGCTGAACTTGATTTCGTTGCCGGGTTCGTCGATTTGGGCAGCTACGAGACGACGACCTTCACCTATGGATCCCGAGTGCTGCACCTCCTCTGCCTCGTCGTCGCCTCCAGTTATTTTACCTACCCCTTGCTCTCACTCCTAGCCATTCTTTCTTGTTAAGCAGCGCTGTGTAGTTACTGTGTTTGATGTGGAGATGGATTCGATAAGTTTTTTTGCACTGGTGAGTTGGTGATGGAGCATGTTGTTAGTAGCTACTTAGTTACTCTGTTCTGTGTAAAAATCTACTTGGAGCTGGAACTAGTGTTGAGTAAAAGTGAGCATGGGTTAGTTGAACTGTATACTCCTAAAGGTGGTTAGCATTTCGTGTCCATAACAACTATTATGTACTTCTATTCGATCTAGTGGCGCTTGTGTAGTAGCTGCAATGCTTAGTGTTAAGTTCTACCGATGTTATTTCATTTGCTGAATCAATTGTTGCTGGTGGCTGTAGAATGTTAGTGTACGCTTCATGCATTGTTAGATTGTTTTTTACTTTTTACTTGTTAGATTGTTCTGAGCACTGCTCCTTCTATTGTATCTTTATCCATTGATAGACTTCTGCTGGTCTCCTCTTGGATACTTCATGTCCTGTAAAGTCCTAAGAGTACATTTGCATTCGTTCTTTTAATAATCGCTTCCCTTTCCAACTCATCTTGGTAATTTGAACAGACAGTTGCGTCAAGATTTGCTGAAGAATTTGGTGTGAAACTTGGTGAGGAAGTTGGTTATACAATCCGATTTGAGGATCAAACAAATCCGGTATGGTCAGATTTTTCCTTGCACTGGTTTTCTGTATGTGAATTCTGCAGCATGAAGCACGGTTGTATGTCTACAGTTTTCCTTTGTTTCCTTGTTATGTCATTCCATATTTGCATTAGTTATGTGACTTATGTCATAAATTCCGAAGTCATGCTTATGATATATATGCTTGCTTGACCTGAACTTCATATTGAGGTGACCTCTTTGAAATATGGGCCTAGTACATGAAAGATCTAGATTTCTATGTGACTTGTAAGTAGCGATGTACGAATACTTAAGTTGTTGTCTTCGTAAGTGATTAGAAATATGCAACCAGATTGTAGGATTTCATGCACTTAAATTATAGCTCTTTGATCAACAGGCATGGACCCAGATCCGAAGGAACTTAAGGAAGGATGGGCTTGGACAATTAATGAAATAGAGGGGATAGCGAGGTCATTAAAAAAATTAGCCCTAGATAACTATTCTCCTTTGTCAACTCCATTAGAAAATGAAATGAATGTTCTGATGCAACAAGTTGAAGTCCTAGCTGATGGGCTGGCTCAAGTTGGGACGCAGTCTACGGATAGGCTCGAAAGGATTTGTCCACCAGAATGGAAAGACGATGTCGAACTACAACTTATAGATCCTGCTGATATTAAAGCGGCTGACTACGAATCTGATGATAGTGGTAAACGTGACTACTACCAGTACTGCTACGACGAAGATATTGATCTCGAGTCCTTGTACAAGTAGTAGCCGTATTTTGTAGTACTTTGGTTATGTCTGTAAATGTGGAACCATTAGTGTCGTACTGTAGAAGCTATATGTAATGTGTAACCTTCATTGCTGCACTACTGTTATCGTACCTTTAAAACTTATGAATTAATCGATGTGTTTTGTTCTTGTATGATACGTATATCATCTCCAGATGCATGGAACATTAAGAAAGTTTGTGTGTTTAAAGTTTCAATAATAAACCCTGTTTTATTGAAGAAATATTTGCAAGATGCAATCACTACAGATTGTTGTGATGACACCATTATATCTTCATCTTTCCTGGACATAAGATGGGATAGCATTACCTTTAAAACTTATGAATTGTAGTATTGCGATTAATCGATGTGTTTTGTTCTTGTATGATACATAATGATGTCTGACTTGTTCTTAATATGAGAAGTACTTGTGTTAACAGAAAAGAGATGGATGAGTACATAAACCTGCTGAGTGAGGGAAATGACAGCATCGCTTGGGATGGTACCCAATATTTTACACCTATTGAGGAGCAACAGTTTCCAAGTGCACAAGAAATTCTCTCTACTAATCGATCCAACAAGAGAACTAAGAATTTCAACGAGAAGGAAGACTTGTTGCTGGTGCCGGCATGGCTTAACATTAGTATGGACGCAGCACAGGGTAACGAGCAGTCTCGCTCTACCTATTGGAGTAGGATCCACCATTACTTTCTGGAGAACAAGGATTTCGAGTCGGACCGCAATCAGAACTCTCTGTTGAAACGTTAGTGTACTATTCAAGAGAACGTTAACAAGTTTTGTGGATGCTATGACCGTATTGAGCGTCGAAGGCAGAGCGGGACGACAGAAAATGATAATGTACTAATCTTCTATCTTTCATTTTAGTTGTAGTCTCGTGCTTATGCATAGGTAATAAGACTTGTTATTATGCACAGATTGTTCAGGCTTGTAGTGTGTTCGCGGTGGAAGAGAAGAAAGCTTTCGCCTTCTTGCACTGTTGGAATGTTTTACGCCACCATCCGAAATGGACGGATAGGCTATCCTCTAAGAAACAGAAGACAACCATACATGCCAGTCCAGGTTCTTCTACGCCTAGCACGAACTCAAGTCAATGCGAAGCTGAGGTGGGAGATGGTACTCCAGAAACGGAGGTAATCGGCAGGCCAATTGGAAAGAAGGCGGCGAAAGAACGACTTCGCGGAGGTAAAAGTTCTTCCTCTCAAGATAGCGAGGTCTACAAGAATGTGTTACAGTCTCTTTGGTCAATCAAAAATGAGACAGACTCCCAGAAAGAGCTCAGAAAAGAAGAGCGCTACGCAAGGCATTATGCACCGGAAGAAGAACGGATTGAGAATGAGAAGCTGAGAATTGCACAAGAGGACAGGAAGATTGCAAATGAGCAAAAGTCGATTGAGGTACGGGAAAGAGAGTTAGATTTTAAGAGAATGCTGGAAGAGGAGAGGATTATGAACCTGAACATCAGTGCTATGTTAGCGGCACAACAGGAGTACTACACGAGTATGCAGAACGATATCATTGCTAGGCGACGCCGCTGAGTCGGACGAGTTATTCTTGTATTTGTCGTTCTGCTGTATGGACTACTATGTGAACTCTATGTCTTTTGAAGTACTCTCGTACGAATTGTTAAGCTATATGTAATATTTAAGTACGAACAGAAGAGTACGAAAACTAATTTTTATTTCACGAACGATGCAGTAACATACATAAAATAACTCCGTAGCGCCATACAATTAGAAACCTACATGGCTCCGTAACGTTCCCACATGTGCTCAACTAGATCTGCTTGTGGCTGAGAGTGAGTTTCCCTGCTTCTAATGGAATGATGAGTTTGAATAAACTCGAAAATTTCTGGTGTATGCTCATGAGAAACAGTCACACTCTCTCCTTCTCCTTCGTAGTTGAAGTCTTCTGGCCCTCCGTCCCGCTCGTCTTCGATGATCATGTTATGCATGATGACACATGCTGTCATGATTTCTCCTAGTGTTTCTTGGTCCCAAAATCTAGCTGGTCCGCGTACAATGGCAAAACGAGCTTGAAGGACTCCAAAGGCTTGTTCAACGTCCTTCCTAACTGCTTCCTGAGCTTGAGCAAAGAGTTTATTCTTATTCCCTTGTGGAGAAGGTATTGTCTTCACAAATGTCGCCCATGAAGGATATATGCCATCTGCAAGGTAGTATCCCATAGTATAATTGTGTCCATTGACGGTATAATTAACTTCTGGAGCTTGCCCTTCGGCTAGCCTTGCAAAGAGAGGGGAACAGTGAAGAACATTTATATCGTTGTGAGACCCTGGTAACTCAAAAAACGAATGCAAAATCCAAAGATCTTGTGAGGCAACGGCTTCTAGAATTATTGTGGGCTCACGCACATGGCCGGTGTACATACCTTGCCATGCGGTAGGATAGTTCTTCCACGGCCAATGCATGCAATCTATGCTACCCAGCATTCCAGGAAAACCTCTTTCCTCTCTGATGGCAAGTAACCTAGCAGTGTCATGACTATTTGGAGATCTCAAATATTCATCTCCGAAGACTTCAACAATAGCTTTCACTAATCTCCGAAGACTCTCTATTGCAGTACTTTCTCCAATCCGGATATAATCATCCGTAGTATCTGCAGGTACTCCATAAGTTAGCATCCAAAATGCTGCTGTAATCTTCTGCAGAGGTGATAACCCAAGACGTCCAACGTTATCTCTTTTCTGCACAAAATAGTTATCATGGCATACTACGGCATCTACTATGCGAAGAAACAGAGGACGAGCCATTCTAAACCTGGAGAAAAAGAGGAATGAGTCGTGCACGGGAAGAACAACAAGGAAGGTGAATAAGAACATGCGAGAACGGTTGCAAACCTGCGGCGAAAAATAGTTGGGCCATATGTAGGAGAATCCGAAAAGTAGTCCTGGTAAAGCCTAAAATGGCCGGCTTCTCTGTTGCGATTGATTACCGCACGCCCAGTGATTGAACTACCATGGCGTGGAGCATTCCTAAGCTGGTGGTGCGTGTCTATGACCAGTGCTGTAGCAATGAAGAGTTCATCGTCATCATCTGACGACGAAGAATCAAAGAGAGGGTTCATGCCTGAGCTGGGATGACTCATTGTGATGTGCTAGAGGTGGAGGAGAAGAACTGCAGGAAAGAGTGAGTGCCAGGAACAACCATTTGGCTAGGTATATATAGAGTACAAATATAGCCGTTACAGAGATACCAGTCTGTAAACATGCACTGTTCAAAATATAGCCGTTAGGGATAGAGCCGTTAGAAATTTGACCGTTTCAAATATAGCCGTTATACATACAGCCGTTACGAATATAACGTTCGAATTAAACCCGTTAAAAATTTAGCCGTTAGGATTACAGCCGTTACAAATATATCCGTTATAAATATACCCGTTACATTTTTACCCGTTACAAATATAGCCGTTAGAAGTATACCTGTTACAAATATAACATTTGCAAATAATATGTTAGTTGGAGGATATTAATTTAATATAGGAGAGGGAATATAGGGAGTGAGATTAGGGAGGTGGGTTGGAGGAGGAAGAAATTTAGGAAATGAATCTTTTGGGATGACTTCCCAAATAGGAATTTGGGTAGTGGAATTAGGGAGGTGGGTTGGAGTTGCTCTAAGTATACATTTTCCAACTGCAAATACAGTATGCGAGGATGATACAGACATGGGCCGGGCGCAGGCCTAGAACGGCCTGGAAACCAAGCGAGCTACCAGGCCTCTCTCTCTCTCTCGAGACACAAGGATCCATGTAAGCTCGAACATGCAGGACATGCCCTCACTAGCACTTTCCTACTCGGAGTATTACTCACTACCTGCATGCATGAGCTTGAGCTTGAGCTCGAGCTCAGCTGGTTGGACTTGGACTTGGCGTGGACCTGGACAACTTTCAAACAGAATTGAGCTCACCGACGCAACTCCAGTAGTCGCCATTGGTTCCATCACGCGCTTCATCTTCTCTCAATCCTGTCGCCAGCCGCGTCGGCCCGGACGGCCTCGCGGTGAGCTGCACCGGCGACGGCGACGGCGTCTGGTTCGTGGGGGCCACCGCGAGCTGCGCTCGCCGACGTCAACGGCCTCGAGCTCCCCCTGCCCATCCCCAAGGAGCTCCTCCTCCCCCGCCCGCCTCCCCCCGACGGGAAGCTCGACGACCTCATCCTCATGGCCCAGGTGACAAGTTTCACCTGCGGCGGGTTCGCCGTCGGGATCAGCTTCAGCCACGGGGTGTTCGACGGGCAGAGCGCGGCGCAGCTCCTCAGGGCGGCGGCCGAGCTGGCGCGGGGGCTCCCGGCGCCGTCGGTGGCTCCGGTGTGGGACCGCCACGCGATCCCGGAACCCCCCCAGACCCGCCGCGGCCGCCGCCGCCGCCGTCGTCGTTCACGGCGTTCAGCTTCGTGACCCAGGTGGCCGACGTCTCGCCGGAGAGCATCGCGCGCGTCAAGGATTAGTTCAAGGCCGCGACGGGGCAGGCCTGCTCCACCTTCGACGCGGTGACGGCCGCGGTGTTCAAGTGCAACGCGGTGGCGCTGGCGTCGGCGCTCCCGGACCGCCGCCGAGGTCCGGCTCGGCTTGACCGCCAGCACGAGGCTACTACGGCAACTGCGTGTACCTCGTGTGCGTCACTCGGGCCAGCAAGGCCGTCCGGGAGGCGGCACTGGCGGAGGTGGTCTGGTCGGTACGCGAGGTGAAGGAGGCTCTTGCCGCCCGATTCGCGGACTGGATGCGCGGCGGCGGCGCCGACCACTACAACGTGCCGCTGGACTTCGGCACGGTGCCGGTGTTGGACTGGAGCCGCGTCGGGTTCGACGAGGTGGACTACGGCTTCGGCGAGCCCGCGTACGTGTTCCCGGTCAACGACCACGTCAACTTCGTCGCGTCGCTGAACTGCATCAGGCCGCCGGCGCCCAGGCGGGGGATCCGGCTGATTCTCCACTGCGTCGAGGAGCCGCACGCCGCCGCGTTCGCCGCTGAGCTCGCCAAGTTCGCCTAGATGCATGCTTCTTCTTCTTGGCCATGGCCATGGCCATGTCCATGTGAGACGTACAATGAGTCAATGAGTTAATAAAAATCAAATTAGTTAGAACGGGGCAGCTACATTCATTGTTAGCGACTGAGTCTTGTTGGACTGGGTATTCTTGCCGTTGTGTATATTACCTAGTCTTACGGCTCACTCCTGGTAGATAGCTGAGTTAGTTACGGGTTATTCCGTTGAGTCGTCGGGTATTGTACATGTATATATAGTCAGTGGCGGAGGATGAAAAAAATTGAGGTGGGGCGAACTCGACTGACCACAAATCCCGCGGTGGAGCACTGGAGCAGTGGAGCTAGAGGAGGCGCCGAGGCCGCCAGGCTGGGGCTTGCTGCGGGGGGAGAGATCGGCCGGCGGCCGGCGGCCGGCGCAGTGCCGGCGGGCGGCGGGACCGCGGGAGGCAGTGGCCGGGCGCCCGGGCCGCTGGGGGTTGTTGCTGCGGGCTGCGGCGCAGCGGCGGTGCGGGCTGCGGGCCTGCGGGCTGCGGGGGGAGAGATCGGCCGGCGGCCGGCGGGACCGCGGGAGGCAGTGCGGGCTGCGGCGGAGGGGATCCACCGGCGCCGAGGCCGGGGCTTGCTGCGGGCCACTGCTGCGGGCTGCGGCGGGAGCCGGGAGAGGTCCAGCAGGAGGAGCGCCGCCCGCCGCCGCTGCTCACCGCCCGCCGCCGCCGCCGCTGCTCGCCGCCCCGCTGCTCGCTCGGCCCGCTCCCGCTCTGTGCCTCTGTTCTTCGCTCGGTGGCAGCACCGCAGCAGTGATAGGCAGTGCTGGGCCGGCCGGCCGGCCCAATAGCAGCATAGCTGTATAATGTTTTTTGAATTTTAAGGTCGGGCGGCCGCCCGCCCTTGCCCTACGGGGAGCTCCGCCAGTGTATATAGTCACCACCAATCAATGCAATCGTTGCGTGTGGTAAATCCAATTCTCTCCTCCTACATGGTATCAGATACCGCAAATCTCTAGATCCTGTTCTTGCGCTTCCGCACTTCTTCTCATGCCGGGCTCTTCCGGCTCCTCCGCCACATCCAATCCCTTCGGTCCTTCTTCCTCCTCTGCCACCATTTCAGCTGCCACCGTCCAGCTGATCAACATCCGCCAACATGTCCCAATTAATCATTCTCGACCTCACTGACTCCAACTACTCCTCCTAGAGCACGTTCTTCATGGTCGCGTTCCGGAAATTCGGCCTGCTCGACCACATCGACGGCACGGTCGATGCCCATCTACGCCTAGACGATACCGAGTGGAGCCAGATCGACTACGGCGTGATCTCGTGGCTATACACCACGGTCTCGCAAGAGATCCTCGACATCATCCTCAAGCCGGACGACACCGCGTACGCCGTGTGGGCTGCCATCCACAACATCTTTCTCGGCAACCGTATGCAGCGCGCCGTCTACGCTCAGCAAGAGTTCCACAGCCTTTACCAGGGCGATCTCTCCATCACGGCCTACTTTCGACGTCTCAAGCAGCTCGCCGACACCCTCCGCGACGTCGGCTCCCCCGTCTCTGATCAGGCGCTCGTCCTCAACATGCTGCGCGGCTTGAGCTCCAAGTTCAGCCATGCGATCTCCACCATGACGTTGGGGCAGCTCCCGACGTTCATCAACGCGCGCTCCTATCTCCTCAGCGAGGAGCGCCGCCTCGCGCACACCGCGGCCATGGAGGCAGCGACCGGGCTGTACGCCGGCACCGCAGCCGGCACCCGCGCCATCCCCGGTGTCTCCAACTCCTCGCAGGGCGGCGGGTCCTCCAACTCCGGCCGGCGCAACCGCAACAAGTCCAAGAAGGGCAACGGAGGCTCCTCTTCCGGCGGGGCACGCAATCCCCAGCCTGCCGCACCGGTGCCATCCTGGCCCCCAGGCACTTTCCCATGGGCCAGCATGTTCCAAGCCTGGCCTGTGCCACGCGCTCCACTTCCTGCTGGCGCGGGTGTTCTAGGTCCGCGCCCGGGCACGACTGCTCCGATGGCTCTCCATGCCACTTCAACTCCAGTCATGCCCTTGCCGGCCGCCTCCGTCCAGGCCGCGTTCCCGTACGCGCCGCAGTACGCCGCCTACGCACCACAGTTCGTCCCCGGCATACACCAGTTTGACCACGGATCCATCCGGCCGACGCAGCCATCTACGCCCCACGCGTTATGGGATCAGGCGCCCCTCGTCGAGGCCCTGAACAACCTCTCCATGCAGTCGTCGACTTCTCCCAGCTCCGAATGGTTCCTGGACACGGGCGCATCGTCTCATATGACGGCCAACCCTGGTACTCTCTCCTCCGTCTCCTCCATTCCCTCCTCGTCTCATGTTGTCGTCGGTAACGGCAATACTATCCCTATCTCCCTGTCTGGTTCTTCATCTATTCCCACTTCTACTCGTCCATTGCATCTTCCCAATGTTCTGGTCGCCCCATCCTTGATTAAAAATCTATTGTCTGTTCGCTCTCTCACCCGTGACAATAACGTTACCGTTGAATTTGACGCCAATGGTTTTTCTATCAAGGACAAGCAGACCTCCGCGGTTCTACTCCGATGTGAGAGTGATGGCGCACTCTACCCTCTCCGGCCAACTACCATCGCCAGCAGTCTCGTCGCCGTTTCCTCAGACATGTGGCATCGGCGCCTCGGACATCCCGGCCGCGAGTCATTCCTTCGAACTTTGGACTCCTTTGATTTCACTTGTAATAAAGAGACATCTACTTGCCATGCCTGCCAATTAGGCAAACACGTTCGGCTTCCATTTTCTTCCTCTACTTCTCGGACTACTCAGCCTTTCAACTCGTACACTGTGATGTTTGGACCTCACCTGTTATGAGCATATCTGGTTTTCAATATTACTTAGTGTTGCTTGATGACTTTACTCATTACGTGTGGTCCTTTCCCCTGCGCCACAAATCCGAAGTTGCTAACAAGATCATCTCTTTCCATGCCTTTGTCAGCACGCAATTCTCTCGTTCTATTCTTGCTTTCCAGACTGACAACGGACGTGAGTTTGATAACCACGCTCTACGCACCTTCTACACGACACACGGCATCCAGCTTCGTCTGTCCTGTCCGTATACATCGCAGCAGAATGGGAAGGCTGAACGTATCCTTCGGACGATCAACAACACCATACGTGCACTCCTATTCCAAGCTTCTATGCCCCCCCGTTTCTGGGCTGAGGCTCTCTCGACAGCCACATACCTTCTCAACAGACGCCCGTGCAAACCTCGCCAACTCACTACACCATACGAGCTTCTATACAACAAATCTCCATCCTATTCCAATCTACGGATCTTCGGTTGCTTGTGCTATCCTAAACCTCACAGCACAATCAGCGCACAAACTCGCTCCCCGATCTGTTGCTTGCATCTTCCTCGGCTATCCACCCGATACTAAAGGATACCGCTGCTATGATTCTCATACTGGCAGAGTTATCATCTCGCGTCACGTCTTCTTTGATGAACAGGTGTTCCCCTTCGCCAACGCACCTGCGTTCGCGTCGCCGCCATCTCCTCCTGCACCGCTCGTCGCCGGGATAGATGTGCTCCCTCTGGTTGCTCAAGCGGCACGTCCAGGGACTCGACCGCGTCACCACCGCCGTACCTCCACCGCCTGCTGCAGCGGACGGCATCGCGGCTCGAGACCCTTGCCAATCCACGTCATCGCACGCGCGCTCCATCCAGCCTGGGCCTGATCCGTCTTCGGCAACCGGGTCGTCTACGCCCACAACTCCAGCTGCGCCACCACAGCCTGCGGCGCCCAGTCGACACTCGATGACAACACGGGCGACGTGCCGGGATTTTTCGTCCCAATCCCCGGTACGGTCTGATCGTCGCCGAGTCGAGCTCGCCGTCGCCCATTCGTCTTCGGTGCGCAACGCCCTACGTGACCCGCACTGGGCGGCCGCGATGCGTGAAGAGTTTGACGCGCTGCTCACCAATGAGACCTGGCAGCTCGTTCCCCGGGCCGCGGCACGCCCATGTCGTCACCGGGAAATGGGTTTTTTCGGCACAAATACAAAGCTGACGGAACGCTGAGAGGTACAAGGCGAGATGGGTCGTGCGAGGCTTCAATCAACGTCCAGGGTGGATTACGACGAGACGTTAGTCCAGTGGTTAAACCTGGCACTATTCGAACCGTCCTAGCCCTGGCCGCCGCTCGCAGCTGGCCTGTGCACCAGCTGGACGTGAAAAATGCTTTCCTGCACGGGATCCTCGACGAGCAAGTCTACTGCAACTAGCCAGCCGGGTTCGTCGACGCCGCTCGACCTGATCATGTCTGCCTGCTGTCCAAGTCCCTGTACGGGCTAAAACAGGCACCACGCGCATGGTTCAAGCGATTCGCCGGACACGCAAGCTCCATCGGCTTCACGCAAACACGCTCGGATGCGTCCTTGTTCACACTCCGGCGGGGCGACCAATCGGCATACCTGCTGCTGTATGTCGACGACATTGTCTTAAACAGCCTCCTCCGACCAGTTGCTTCGCCACATCGTCGACAATCTTCGCGCCGCATTCGCCATGAAGGATCTTGGGCCATTGCACTACTTCCTCGGCATTCAGGTGTCTCGTACGTCCAGCGGCTTCTTCCTCACGCAAGCAAAGTATGCCGACGAGCTGCTGCAGCGCGCGTCCATGGCAAACTGCAAGCCCGCGACACTCCAGTCGACACCAAGCCAAAGCTACCAGCAGCAGCCGGCGATCCCGTGGACAACCCGTTGGAGTACCGCAGCCTTGCCGGCGCATTGCAGTACCTCACGATCACCAGGCCAGACATCTCGTATGCAGTTCAACAGGTATGCTTGCATATGCATGCTCCACGATCGTGCCACCTAGCGTTTGCTCAAGCGCATACTTCGCTATGTCTGTGGCACCACATGCTTTGGTCTCCAGCTACATCGATCGTCGACGACAGAGATCACAGCCTACTCCGATGCGGACTGGGCTGGATGTCCGGACACACGACGATCCCACTTCGGGATATTGCGTCTACCTCGGCGAGTCACTCATTTCCTGGTCGTCGAAACGGCAGCCCACGGTCTCAAGATCCAGCGCGGAGGCTGAATATCGAGCAGTAGCCAATGCTGTCGCCGAATGTTGCTGGCTTCGCCAATTGCTGGACGAACTTCACAATCCTGTCACCAAGGCAACCGTTGTGTTCTGTGATAATGTATCTGCAGTCTACATGGCAGCAAATCCAGTTCATCACCGGCGAACTAAGCACATTGAGCTCGACATCCACTTTGTGCGTGAGAAGGTGGCATTGGGGGAGCTTCGAGTGCTGCACGTTCCAACGGACCAGCAGTTTGCCGATGTCATGACTAAGGGATTGCCATCGCCGACGTTCAAGAAGTTCAGATCCAGCCTTTGCATCGTCCAGACGACGCTGCTCAGCCTGCGGCGGGGTGTTAGCGGACTGAGTCTTGTTGGACTGGGTATTCTTGCCGTTGTGTATATTACCTAGTCTTACGGCTCACTCCTGGTAGATAGCTGAGTTAGTATAGGGTTATTCCGTTGAGTCGTCGGGTAATTGTACATGTATAAAAAAATAGAACTAATTTAAAGTATTTGAAAAATTTTTTTTTTTGGTATTTCTTAGTCAGGAAATTAGATGTCCCCTCAGATAGTCACCACCATCAATGCAATCGTTTGCGTGTGGTCATCCAATTCTCTCCTCCTACATTCATGATTTCATAAGAGATCTC
>JAGXJF010002313.1:0-30416 GCA_019208055.1 Stipa capillata | reverse complement strand
TAGCTCCTCCAGGACTTATCAAGCTTGCATTCACGGCCCTTGAACTCCATCAAGCAACCATCACCTCGCTTGCCCTCGAGCACAGCCTCGGCTTCCTCGCAACTGTGCCTCAGGAACCTAGCTCAGCTGGTCCTTCTGACCTTCCCAGTTCCTTGCTCTTTTTAGGGCTCATCATCAACAGTTGTCTCACTTCAGCTTTCACCTGTCCATCTAATCCCTGTTCACACTCATTGCAAAACATTAGACACAGGTGAGGATTGCCAATAACCATCAAAACCAAACTCTGGGGCAAGATAGCCATCCTTCCAAGCTCCATGGGAGTGGATGCACTTTCACCTGGCACAATCCCATGAAAGGTACTGCTGCTGGGACGGAGTTGGGACTCCGAGATCTGCATCCTTTTCAAGGTGTCGGTGTAGATGATGTTGATGCTACTGCCACCATCCATGAGGACCTTGCGAAGCTTGAAGCCGCCGACTTGTGGATCCACCACCAGGGCGTGCTTGCCTGGGTGCGGAACACGATTCGGGTGGTCGGTGCGGTCGAAGCCGACTGGCGTCTCCGACCAGTCCAGCCACTGGGAACCGCTGGGACGGTTGCATTCATCTCGCGGTATCGGAGCTTTCGATTCCTTTTAGAATCGAGTCCCTCAAAAATCATGAGGACGCCCTTCCGCGGAGGATACTGCGGGGCGCCGCCGTCTGCAGTAGGGCCATTCTCGTCGTTAGCGTCGGAGGTGGGCAGTTTCTCCGCCCGAAGGCGCTTCAGAAAGCTGCACTCTCTGGTCAAGTGACCTGCCTTGAACTCAGCGGTGCTATGGAAAGAGCAAGGTTGCGCTCAGCAGCCACAACCAGTTCTGCTCCACTGACTCCATCTCTAGTGCCAGCTTTGCGTTTCTGGGTGCGGTTGCCACCGTGCTTCCGGCTCGAGTCGGTGCGGTCTTTGCATCCTGAGGACTCAGCTTTTAACTTGCTTTTGTCCTCATAGCGCATGGCCTCTTCGCCAGTCGTGTACTTGCTGGCCACCTCCATGAGTCGGCCCATGGTCTGAATGTTGGACCTGGCCAACTTGTGCCTCAGGAGCTCGTACTTGACCCCCTGAGAGAAGGCCTGGATGGCCTGGATCTCTGAAACATCCTCAATGGAGTTACGGAGCCGAGTCCAGTGCTGGATGTATTCTCGGACCGATTTCCCTTTTTCCTGAACGCAAAGCCAAAGGTCTTGTGCGTTCCCAGGCCGCTTGTACGTGCCTTCAAAGTTCTTGATGAAGGCCTCCTGGAGGTCCTTCCAGTCGTAGATGCTGTCTTCGGGCAGGCTGTTAAGCCACGCCCGCGCCGAGCCCTTGAGCATCAGGGGAAGGCTGCGGAGGGCGACGCGCTCGTTGCCCCCACCGATGTTGCACACCATGAGGTAGTCAGCGAGCCAAGTCTCCGGTTTGGCCATATCATCATATTTGTCGACGCCGTTGGCGATCCGAAAATGGTTCGGGAACGGCTCAGTGCGGATTCACCTACTAAAACACAGTGGGCCGATCGAAGCCGAGCCACTCTGCTGATCAACCTCGCCGCCCCGACGCTGGGCCTGTGCCCTGGCCGCTCGGATTCCTTCGATGTCGTCCCGCGCGTCGCGGGCACCGTCAGCCCGGCCACGGGGGGAGTCGGCTCGGCGCCACTCCACGTGGATCCAGTTGATCTCCTTGCGGGTGTCGGGACGTCGGCTGGTGGAGTAACTCGGCTGCGATGAGCCTATGGTGATGGGCCAACTCGGAGCCCCCGAGGGCTGACTCCGAGCGGACCTAGAGGCCAGCCGGTCACGTGGCGAAGCGGCCTCATTCTGCTGTTCCACCGCCATCTTCATTAGAGCGACGACTCAGCGGTAGGTCTCCGCCGCAGGACGATCCGCTGGCGGCGGAAGCGAGTCGGCTAGTGAAGTGGCCGCGATGAGGTTCTCAGCAGGGGTACGGTAAACCGGGATGCCGTCCGCACCTTGACCCAAGATGGAGTCGTGGACAACGCGGCCCCTCCGAACGATCGATGAAGTGGGCCGGCGTGGGCGCCGGTGCGACTCGTAAGCCATAGCCTCGTCATACTCATGTTCTCGCGCTTCAAGAGCCGCTTTCTCTCGGTTGACGTGATCCCGCTCAGCCAGGATGGCCAGCCGAGACGCCTCCAGGGTCTTCTCTGCATCCAACTGGCTAGCGACGGGCGTGTGTAAGAGCTCGTCCACCGCTGTGGTCATCGGGCCGGATGTGCCTACGACGTCGGTGGCACCAGGTGCAACCATGTAGACTTCTGCTGCGGAGGCGCAGCTGTGTGAACTCTCGTACCCGTCGGATGCGGAGGCCAACTGTCGTGGGGATTTTGCGGCAATATACATTTTTGTGGATTCGGGGACGCAAGTGAATGATCTAGGCGGGTGCACACGAGGAGATTTTACCCAGGTTTAGGCCCTCTTGAGGAAGAGGTAATACCCTACTCCTGCTGGATTGTTTGATCTCGTATGAAGGATTTACAGTGGTGAGTGGAGCGTACAAGTATGGAGAAAAATGAGAAGCTAACTAGCCAACCAACCAACCCTTATTTTGGAGCCCTAACCTCGTCTTATATAGGGCTGACGAGGCTCGGGCTTACAGCTACCGAGTCGGCCGGGTCGTAGTAACGACACATTGAATATATGCCTTAACTCCTGATTAAGCGCGCCGTGGTAATGCTCTAATGATGGCATTGTAACGCTCGCCTTGATGGAGCTCTGACGTTACAACCGGGTGGACTTCATGAGACGTGGTCAGCCGAGTGGGCCTCCTAGAGTGGACTTGGGCCACCCTAGGCCTGTTGGGCCGACTTCTTGTCTTGGGCCTACCCGGAGGGGATCCCTCCGTCAGTGGATGACATTGCATGTGTTCCGAGTGCCGCAAGACCTTGAGAGTAGATCTCTAGGTTGCTGGGGTTTATGTGTAACTAAGATATGAAGGCTTACCGATCGGGGGATCCCTACCCTGCCTTATATAGGCGACAGGGACAGGGTTACATGAGTCTAGATCGGTTTACAGATAGATTTCCTAATCAGTTATAATCAAATCCAGAGATATCGGGTAGGTACATGTTTATCTCTTGTACTCCAAGTTGATGATGCGCCCTCATGTAGAAGTCGGACTCTGAGTAGTCGGTCCGGCCCACCCTATGTCTAGAGAGCCAGCTTTGTCCTCCTTGCCGATACCCGTGTGCCACCGTGTGCCATGTCAATAGCCCCCGAGTCCTTTACGATCTGGCCGCAACTTGTCCTGGTAATGCATTTGCCCAAACCAAGTGCTCTTTGCCTTCTCCCTTGGGTAAGTTTCCCAAGCGGTATCCGCTTGAGCGCGCCTCTTTGTCGCTTGCAGGAAGATTGTGAGGGACTCATAGAACTCCTGTACAAAAAAATAACATGCCGAGTAATATTCACCCATAAGGCAGAAATATCATGGCAGGTGAGCTAATAACGGGTAAGTCTTGGTGGTTTCCGGTCATTTTTAGCGGATGGAGACCGGCTATCGACCCAGCGAGGGGCATACCATGATCCCCGACTGAATTCCCGAGTGGTCCCTGGTTACCCGAGTAGCTCAGGTCCAGCTAGTGTCCCTCTAGGGGAAATACACTCGAAATTCGTGCCAGAACCAGAACATAGGCTGTAGCGCTTCGGTCCCAAGTCATTCGGTGTCTGACTAGCGGCCCGTTGGAGGCACGTTACCATTGCTATTTATTTGGGGTGTATTCAAACGTCCGTTAACCCCGGAAGGCCAACCATTGAAACCCTGGTCAAGCGGGCGCTGGAAGTGGAAACGTCACGCCGTGGAATTGGAAGAGTCACACCGTGGAAGCGGAAGGGTCACGCCGCCCAGGCTGTCTTGCTTTATAAGACAAGGGAATAGTGCGGACCGCTCTTTTTCCATTCAGTTCATGCTTTGTCTCCTCAGCGCCCAACAGCCTCTTAGTCTTCCCCGCGCCCCACTAAATCGAGAGTGCCACCACACAGCAAATCCAAATCGCCGCCATTTCTGCATCCATCTCGCCACTGCATAGTGCTCTGTGCATTCGCATCCCCACCTCAGCTAGCCAAACCCCGATCGAGAATCCAAAACACTAGATCTGGTCCGCCACCGCTGGATGCCCACCATCATCAAGGAGGTGGACTTGTTCGGAGAGGAGGTGGAGAGCTCGGTGCATTCGGTGAGAAGGACTTCCCGACTGATCTGATGGCCCCTTGGGTGAAGTCCATGGCGACTGAGGCCAAGCTGCAAGCCATGGTGGAGGCGGGGGTGCTGCCGCCGAAGGAATTAATCGAGTGGCGCACTGCCGATAGGGAGAACTTCCCCACCCCGAACACCGGTGAGGTCGTCGTCCACGCCTCCTTCTTTTCCCAGGGGTTCTCAGTCCCAGCCCATCCCTTCCTGCGTGGGCTGCTGTACTTCTACGGGCTGGAGCTGCAGAACCTCAACCCGAACGGGATGCTGCACGTGGCCTGCTTCATCACACTATGCAAGTGCTTCCTCGGAATAGAGCCGCACTTCGCCCCGTCGAAGCAACTCTTCGTCGTCAAGCCACAGCCAAGCCAGAACAACCCAGTCGTGGTGGGGGTGCCGGGTTCCAGCTGAGGACCGGCACTGTCAAGAACTACCTGGAGCTCCCCTTCTAGTCATCCAACAAAGGATGGCACTCAGAATGGTTCTAGTGCTCCAACCTCAAGCCCTCGCTTCTGAGGTTCGAGGGCTAGCTTCCCGAGATCAAGCCGAGCTAGACCGAACTTCCACAAAATTGGGAGCAACCCGGGGTCGAAGTCCTCCTGGGCACCTCGCGCAAGTGCTCCAGTCGGGAGTCACTGGAGTCGGGGGTCATCTTGACCTTCATCAGCCGGTGGATCCAGCCTGTGAAGTTAAGGGTCCATCCGATGTACGAGTACATCAACCAACAGGATGTGACCCGGGTGTCGGCCGACGTGCTCTCGGAAGAGGAAGTACAGTGCTGAGTCAGGAGGCTGGTGGCCCAAGGCATGAATCTGGATACTTCCGGGCACCCAGCGCCCTTTAGCATGGCCAACCTCCCAAGCTAGGTGAGCGACCAATCTTCAGACTTTGTTATTTGCAGTTTGTAAATGTCATCGAGTCATACTCGGTCTGCGTCTGTGCGCCCCGACTTCACAGGACCTCTTTGGATTCAATTCCAAGGCCCCTCTGCCAGAGAATGAGCCCTGGAAGCAGCCGCCATATACCGGCGTCCCTAACGCAGGGAAGTGCCGGACCATCTACCGCCGGTGTTGGGTCATCAAGGGGAGGGACACCCACAGCAAAGGAGCCCAGCGCTCCTCCGCTGACTACGGCAGCACCTAAGGAAGACCCTCAGGAAAAGGAAGAGGACGTCCCCCTCATTCGGAGGAGGAAACACACTGCCGATGCTGCCTTCGGTGGCAGAGCAGCTCTTCGGCACCGCCGGCTTCAGCAACCACCACACCGGGAGAAAGGACCGAAGGTGCTGACTAGAGGGGGGTGAATAGGAGGCTAACAAAAATTACTTCTTTTGACTTGACTGAACAGGTTAAGCCTTAAACAGGAACCGGGGTTAGCTAGCTGTGTGACAGGTGAGTGACACAGGCAACAGATGATGTGTAAATTAGCATGCAGCTGTCACAGCACAGGTGTTCTAAGGACTTAGCAAATGATGAGCAATCAATGTGCCTGTGTAATAGCTAACTGACTCTGGTGTGAGATAAGATATATAGCAACTGAGACACAGCTAATGAAACACAGGCATAAAGGAGATCTATAACAGATGAACAGAATAAGTCTAAGATCTCACAAGCAAGCAAGCAAGCAGGAAGCTAAAGACAATACAGGAAAGTACTCAAGGAGACAGTGTGTTTTTCACCGAAGTTCCTACCTCTTCACAGAGTGGTACGTCTCTGTTGGAGAGGCTACTCCGAAGAGATCGCCAGCATCGAATCGTGCTTGTTCTCCAAGTACCTGACGTTCAGGCCTCTTCCTTTGCTTGTGGAAGTCCTTTTGCTTGCAGCAGGTAGACTTCGATTCGCCCTCACAAACGTCTGGTTCAGCCCACACAAGCTTGGGTGATACTAGCGACTCCTACGCCCATCTAGGAGTAGACACTCCAAGAGTAATAGATTCAGCAGCAACAACTCTTGGAGGAACCAATGCTCTTTGCTCAAGAACTCTAACTCTCCCGAACTGACAGTTAGGAAACTTTGGCTTTTGTTTGGTGGGAAGATGCTTTGCAACGGTTGAATATGATTCACTGGATTGGCAAAGGTTGAGGTCGAAAGCCTTCCCTGGTCCCCTATTTATAGGGTTCACAGGAACTTGACCGTTACACTGTTGCCACGTAGGATTAAGTGGATCACCGGTGTCAGCCACCGGTGACACAGCCAATCACTCCGCCCAACTGTAACCGGCTCAAGCAGACTGATACCTGTGTCACCGGAGGCACACACAGGTAAGCCCTAAACTGACATAGCAGCACTACTCAGCCAGGTCTTGGCACATGACATGCCCTCAGCACACAACACTCTTTGAAACCTAATAAGGAGAGAACCTCCGACAGCCCTCCGACTCAGTAGACAAGCCATCGCAGCGCAGGTTCCTTAGCATTTACAAGCTCTCCCCTGGTACAGAGATGTACCTGAGTCACAGAGCGCTAGACCACCTGTGACACAGCTGTGTCACATCGGTGACTCTAACTCCTAGGGTTTTCTACTGCTAGCACTGCAGAGTGCAAGCACAAAACTAGTTTCACACTTGTGCAAAACTGTTGACACAGGGCCACTAACCTCAAAGCATTAGTGCCACTGTCCAACATCCTGAGCATCGAGCAATTAGAGCCTCGACAGATCATTACTGCGTCATCCCTCTTGGTAGTACGGGTTTTTCCTATGGACTCAAAGAAACTAGCAAATCTAGGCTTTACCTGCCCACCAGCTGCAGTTACGGCCCTTGACGCATCAAGCCACCATCACCTTGCTTGCAACTCCTTGCACAGCACCGGCTTCTTCACAGCTGTGGCACAGCTGCCTAGCACAGCCATTCCTTAGTCCTAGAAACCACCCTCATACCTTTTTGGTAGTCATCCTTTCCCTGATAACCCTACTAACCTGCTTACACTCAATGTAAACATTAGATTCCAGTTTGAGTTGCCATTAACCATCAAAACCAACTTGGGGCCTAGATGCTCTTTCAGTCTCCCCCTTTTTGGTGGTTAGTGGCAACCCATTCAACAAATTCGCATAACAATTTGAATAGAAGATACATGTGCAGGTTGATCAGAATATACTCCCCCTGAAGCTGTGCACAATAGATTTGCTTTAAAATTATTAATGCACAGATTATGATTTTGGATATGGGCAGTATTTTTCTTATACCTTACACTTTTATCAGTTTAGAGAATTGAATAGATTATAAAACATGATTGAACTGAACTGATATATGTTGCTTCTGATGCGGTTGTAATGACCAGAGTATATGAATATGAGTCAAAGCATGTGAGAATATTAGAGTATAGATTCACAATGGTCATATGTATCAGAGCATAAATAGCATAGATTCATAATGGATATGTGTGTCGGAGCATACATCACTAGTCATGTGTATAAGAGTGCCAATAGGCATGTGTATCAGAGCATGAGCCAGTAGACATATGTATCAGAGCATAATTCTTAACATGATTATATGAATCAGAGCATAAGTAGATACAAAGCTTCATACAAGAAGATATATGCATCATAGCAACAACATTAAGAAGACATGTGCATCGGAGCAACAAAATTTAGCATAAACTACTTTATCAGAGCATTACTGAAATATTACTTCATCAGTGCAAAATAGAAGACTTAGTAGTAACTTGCTAAATCAGATCAAAAAGAATTACTGCAGTTTTAAGTTAATTATAATCCAGACAGAAGAATCAGAAATAAAATAAGTCTTGATTACACCCAAAAATATAATTTTCTCTCCCCCTGTATCCAAAATACTCTCCCCCTATCTCTTTAATCTCTCCCCCTTACACACATCTCTCCCCCTTTGACACTAAAAACACCAAAAAAAAAGGTTGAGGAGAAGAAACATTCAGAGCTTGGTCTTCAACAGCTGGAGAACTTCTGATAGCTGAACCTGCATTAGATCAACTTTGGAGTGCAGACTGTTGACTTCTGTGCGAAGCTGAAGGTTCTCTCGGCG
Organism: Stipa capillata; assembly: GCA_019208055.1. Classification (NCBI taxonomy): domain Eukaryota; kingdom Viridiplantae; phylum Streptophyta; class Magnoliopsida; order Poales; family Poaceae; genus Stipa; species Stipa capillata. Next base: position 22,202 of record JAGXJF010002313.1, on the reverse strand, counting down.
TAGAGATGCAAACTGAGTTGGCATCACTTTATTCTGATAGGCTCTGGCTGCTGCTTGAGACATAAGAGAGGACAGAGTGCCATCTTCAGCCACCTGTGTCACAGATACTAACTCAGCTGGGTCAGCTGCAAGAGTATCAGCGGTGACACCGGTAGGCACTTGGACCTGAGGCACAGGCACTTGGGGAGCAGACGCTTGAGGAGCTCTGGGAGCAGCGGTGTCACCGGGGGCTGACACAGCTGGTCCTGGAGAATCTCCAAACAGGGCTTGAACAGCAACTTCATCAGGATGGTCATCAGCCTGAGGCCCGAACTGGGTCTTGATGGTCTTCACTGAGATGTTGAAGGATCATAAACATGATGTAGGACCCATATCTGAGCTTGGCTTTCTTGTCCTTCTGGACAGCATCAATCTCATGGAAAATGTATCTGGCCACATCAAAATGTACATTCTTGGCTACGTGCACCAGTACTTGTCAAACTGAGTTGTAAACATCATCTATATTGCCTCCCTTGGGCTGAAGAGTGGCATTGAGAATTTTGACCAGATGCTTGGCTGTGATTGTAATGCCCTCGAAGTACACATGATCTGATGGGGTATTTGCAGGGAATGTAAATTTTTTGGATAGAATCTTCTTCTGTCAACATTGGAGACAGGCTCAAGCTTGAACAGATTTGGCATCCCAGGCTCCAATGGTGCATGAAACAGACTGTTGAACTCTGGAACTGTGATGGAAAGCAGCTGGCCTCTTGTCTTCCATAGCATGACATCTTGATTTTCTTGTTCTATCCAGACTATGGCATAAAACTCCTTAATGACCTCTTGGTCATAATCTTGTTGAAGATTGCATATGAACTCCAGACCTGAGGCTTGGATGAGAGATTGAAGACTCTGCAGTCTGGTGTCAGTCAGTGCAGACCAATCGATGGCCTTGCAATCAACAAATCCCTTGGAAGCAAGGATTTCATGGTAGACACCCCTTTGAAGATCAGCGTGAAATCTGGGGTCTGAGCAAGATGCATCCTGATATTCCTTGTCTTCACTGAAATATGGGCAAGCTGACCTTATTCTTACAAAAGCACTTGTGCTCATAGAGGCAACTTTGCTTCTTGATTTCTTGGGATCACCTTTGGGAAGCTTTTTGGCCACAGCTCCGGAGATGAACTGCATTTGGTTTGCCTCAGTCCTCAAAGCATGGGAGAAGAAGTAATAATACTTGGTTTCTAGGTTTTCTTCTCCAACTGAGGGAGTGGGAGAGCTGTCTTCTAGTTCAGTCTCTTCTACCTCTTCCTCTGCAGCTGGTTCAGCACTGGGAGATGAACTTTCTGCTTGGTAATCTTCATCAGAATCAGCTCTAATTTCTCTTGGCCTTGGTGGAGTTACAGATACTCCTCTACCATCATTTGATGAGCTCTTGGAGCTATCTTCTTGCTCAGCTGACTTACTTGCCTGTGCCACAGGTGAGGACACAGGTGCTTGAACTGAAGAAGCTGGGTCAGCTGGCGGTGGCACAGGTGATGGAGACCGATGCTGTTCTGGAGCTTGAGCTTCTTGTGCCTGTGACACAGCTGGCTGAGGCAGTTGTGGACTTGAAGGCTTGGCAGCTTCAGAAGACTTTGCTGATGCAGATTTGGAAGATGAGGGCTCTTGGGCCTCTTTGACAACTTGTTCTTCTACCTCCGACACCAAAAATTGTGAAGGAGACATCTGCTTTTGAACGTCCAGTGAGGAGAGGGATTCTACACTTGTAGAGCTTTGAGTTCTTCTACTCCTTCTTTGATAAGTCTGAAGATTTGACTTGGCTGTGCTGGCGACCTGTGACACAGGTGGTCGCATCTCCTTCTTAGCTCTTTAATGGTAGACGTCTGTTGTTCAAATTGAACTTTTAGGGATGGCTTGGAGCTCTGAGTTGTCTCTGAAATAATTTCAACATCTGCCTCTGGCTGCCTCTTGGTTTGAGGTTCGTCACTGATCACAACAGTTTCTGATCTTTTCCTCTTTGGAGCTTGAGCAGGTGCAGTAGCAGGAGGTGATGTAGGCTTGGAAACCTTTGGAAGCATAGCTTGTTAAGCTTGAGCTCAGCTCTTAGAGCAATTTTCTCAGGACCATTTGGCATGTTCTTGAGCCTTCCTAGAATATCATGTATCTCCAATATAAGAAGATCATCTGCAGCTATGGGAGGAACCCTTGATCCTGAACTGGCAATAGGAGGAGCTACTCTTTGAGATTTGAATTCAGGAGACAACAGACCTCGCTTGAGTTTGATTTCGGCTTGAATGGAAGACTTCTCAAGGCCTCTTGGCAGAGTGTTAGCCTTTTTGATTAACTCACTGATTTCAAGGATGAGATGCCTATCTCTAGCATCAGTATGCTGAAGCTCAAGTGGTTTGTGTGACCCTTCTGCCAAGCATTTTATTGAAAGTTGATCCTGCTTCTCAAGAATCTTCTTTCTCAACTTTGCTTCTTCTGAATAAGATTTGCCTGACCGCATCTGCTTGTGCAAATCTGTAATCTCCCTCAAGATAGCCTTATCTGCTTCTGATGGTTCTGGAATGGCCATAGATATAGGCCTTGACATCTCTGAAAGCTCAAAGCTTTTGGCTGTGTATATGGTGGATAGCTGCTTCTTTACTGTTTCATCAGTTGTTTCTTTCATCTGAGCTGCCAGCCTATCCAACTCCTCCAGAATCAGCTTATCATTTTCAAGATCTTCTTGAAAGATTTGGGGTTCTGGAACTGGTTCTCTGATGGTGAGTGTGCCTCTTGGCAGCACCACATTTGCAATAGAAGGCTTTGAACCTCTCTTAGCTGGTTGCTTCTGCCTCTTGGCTACTTTCTTTCCCAAAGATGTGTGCTCAACAGAAGCTGAGGATCTTGTCCTCTTGGGTGGAGCACGCTGAGCTGAGCTGGATTTACCAGCTTGAGAAGCTGATTTCTTTGCAACTGTTTTCCTCTGCCTGTAAGCCCTTTGGCTTGCCTTTCTTCTCTCACCAACCTCTGCTTTCTGTCTCAGCCTTTCTCTTTCTTGGTCTGAATCTAAAATATTGATTTCAAAGCTGAACTGCTCTGGATTAGACCACTTGACCCCACTGTCAGCCCTATCAGAATCTGAAGACATCTGTAGAAACAAGATAGATAAGACAGAATATAGGTAAGAGGTGTTCCTGAGATGCAAAAGATAGTAGCTGTGTGAGACACCTGTGTGAGAACGGGGAGACACAGGTGGGGACTTGGTAACAAACCGAGTTTTCAGCCTATTGAATAGACTTGCCTGTGTGACAGATGAGACCCTAGCGGTGACACAGCTACGTGCAGAGGCGAACAACTTTCGAGCAAGATTGGTTCTGAAAGATTATCAGGAGCTAAACCAACCCTAACATCTAACAATGCGCTAACGGATTAGGCTTTAGAGCAAATTCATAAGCCCCAAGAAAGAACAAGCACAAAGTAGGGCTGGCGGAAGCTTACTTTGAGCAAATATTGATAATGCGTGGATGGATTTATGCTGGAGCTCTTCAGAAAGCTTTCTCCAAAGCTTCGAAAGATTTCGAGGGACGGAAACATCGATTTCGTCGAGAACTTGGAAATTTGGTGCAAGGAGGAAGTTTGGGGTTTTAACGTAGAATGTGGGTTCTGTGAAAAACGTATCGACTCCTTATATAGGCCGAAGGGGTATAAGGTGGCTGTGTCACAGCTGACAGAAGGACCTGTGACACAGGTGCGTAGACAAGATACCCTAGGACCTACGGAGATCAAGAGCATTCATCTGAGACACAGATGGATAGCTCAGGTGACAAGTATTTTATCCATAGAACACCAAGACAGAGAGAATTTGATAAGAGAGCAAGCATATGGGCACTATCAGGGGATCCTTATGCAATCTTCCCAATGTCAGTTTGCCAGAAAATCAATCAAGCAAAACTAAAACTGACATGAGTCGATTTTGAAAATAGGTACACATTAATGTGCACACACAGCTGAAAAAGAAGATCTCTACTCTATGCACATAACACATACACCTGTGACATAGGTGATCAACACAGATGAGCATGTAAGGCATATAAATGGCAGAACATATGAGCTAGACACCAAGCCAATCCTTTTTATTGAAGATTAGAGACATCAATGATATTCAATTCACTCCTCAGAGCACAGAACCTAGTTTCATCTAAGGGCTTGGTGAAAATATCAGCTAATTATTTTTCAGTCCTTACATGGCACAGCTGTATATCTCCCTTCTCAACATGATCTCTCAGGAAGTGGTGCCTCACTTCAATGTGTTTGGATTTTTGGTGGTGTACTGGGTTGTTGGCTAACTTAATTGCACTTTCATTATCACAGAAGAGGGGCACTTGATTAAAAGATATGCTGAAATCTTTCAAGGTCTGCCTCATCCATAATAACTGAGCACAACAACTACTAGCAGCTATATACTCAGGTTCTGCAGTGGAAAGGGCTACTAAGTTTTGTTTCTTGGATGACCAGGACACTAAGGAATGCCCTAGAAATTGACAAGTACCAGAGGTGCTTTTTCGGTCAACCTTACACCCTGCATAGTCACTATCAGAATAGCTGACTAGCTCAAAATTTGCACCTTTAGGATACCAAAGACCAAAGCCTGAGGTTTGAATCAAATATCTCAGTATTCTTCATACTGCCACTTTGTGACAGTCCTTAGGGTTAGCTTGGAATCTTGCACACATGCATACACTCAACATTATATCTGACCTAGATGCACACAAATAAAGTAAGGATCCTATCATAGATCTAAATTCTTTTTGATCAGCAGACTTACCTTCGATGTTTAAGTCTAGATGACCATTAGTTTGCATGCGAGTGTGAATAGGCTTTGCATCCTTCATGCCAAACTTGGTGATGATGTCCTTGGTGAACTTTTCTTGTGAAACAAATGTACCTTCCTTGAGTTGTTTGATCTGAAGTCCTAGGAAGTACTTGAGTTCTCCATCCAAAGACATCTCAAACCTTTTGGTCATCATCTAGCTAAACTCATCACTCATGGAGCGGTTAGTACTACCAAATATTATGTCATCGACATATATTTGGCACACAAATAAATCATTTCCATTTTTCTTAGTGAATAGAGTTGTGTCTACTAAGCCCATTCTAAATCCATTCTTGATCAGAAATTCTTTCAATGTGTCATACCATACTCTAGATGCTTGTTTTAAGCCATAGAGTGCTTTGTGTAGTTTATAGACATGGTGTGGTTTCTTATCATCTTCAAAACCAAGTGGCTGTTCAACATAAACAAGTTCAGAGAGTTTACCATTCAGGAAGGCTAATTTTACATCCATTTGATAAAGCTTGATATTGTGATGAATAGCATAAGCAAGAAGAATCCTGATGGGCTTCAAGTCTTGCAACTGGAGCAAAGGTTTCTCCAAAGTCCAGACCTTCCACTTGTGTAAATCCTTGAGCCACAAGTCTGGCTTTGTTCCTTACCACTTGTCCATTTGTATCTTGTTTGTTCCTAAAGACCCATTTTGTTCCAATCACATTATGATCATTGGGTCTTTCCACCAGGGACCACACTTGATTTCTCTCAAATTGACTCAGCTCTTCATGCATAGCATTTATCCAATTAGCATCCATGAGAGCTTCCTTAATGTTCCTGGGTTCAACACTGGAAACAAAAGAGTAATGTTCACAAAATTAGCTATTCGAGAACGAGTAGTCACTCCCCTATTAATGGCACCGATGATTTGGTCAACAGGGTGATCCTTCTGCAGCCTGCTGATCACAAGGGGTTCGGGGTCAACCGTCGGTGTCACAGCTGATGGTGTTGCCTGTGACACAGCTGATTCTTCCTGCGACACAACTGGCTGAGATAGGTACTCTGCATCCAGGAGATCATTGGATGAGTTTGTACTCGAGCCCGATGTCTTCATCTCCAGTGTCTTCATCCAATGATGGAGAGAGTGGTTCTTGATATTTTGGTGAGGCAGATTCCTCCTTGATGGTTGGTCTGATCTCACCAGTAGACTTCTTTTGAATGTCCTTACTCCCTACATCATTAGCAACTTGCTCTCCTTGGGAGCCATAAGACTCATCAAAGTCCACATCTATATATTCTTCAACAACCTTTGTGGAGGTGTTAAAAACTCTATAGGCATGGGAGTTAGTGGAATAACCAAGGAATATACCAACATCAGATTTAACTTCAAACTTAGTGAGGCGTTTGCCCTTCCTAAGAATGTAGCAGTTACAACCGAATACTTTGAAGTATGAGACATTTGGCTTGGTGTTGGTGAGCAGCTCGTAAAGAGTCTTCTTGAGTAGTGGATATAGATATATCCTATTGATAGAGTGGCAGGCAGTGTTGATAGCTTCGGCCCAAAATCTTAGTGAAGTCTTGTACTCATCTAACAGTGTCCTTGCCATCTCTGTCAGGGTTCTGTTCTTCCTTTCCACTACTCCATTTTGCTGTGGAGCATAAGGACTTGAAATCTCATGCTTGATTCCCATGCTTGTCCAGAAATGCTTCCACCTTGGAGTTCTTGAACTCAGTCCCATTGTCACTCCTGACCTTGACAAGGTTTACCTTCCACTCATTTGTACTCTAACAATGAGATGCTTGAACTTCTTGTAAACCTGTGTCTTCTCCTTTAAAAAGAACACCCAATTATATCGAGAAAAATCATCTACAATGACAAATCCATACTTGTTACCTCCCAAGCTCTCATATGTAGTAGGACCGAACAGGTCAATGTGTATGAGCTCAAAAGGTTTGGTGGTGGTCATGACATTCTTGGGACGATGGGCAGCTCCAACTTGTTTGCCGGCTTGACATGAACTACAGGGCTTGTCCTTCTCAAACTTCACCTTTTCTAAGCCTATGACATAGTCATGTTTGCTCAGTTTGTTGAGAAGCTTCATCCCAGAATGTACTAGCCGCCTGTGCCATAGCCAGCCAACACTGGTTTTGGCCATTAGACACCATGGAGCTGCTGCAGGCTGTTCATTGAAGTTTACAGCGTATAGTTTTCCAGACCTGCATCCTTTGAACACTTGAGAATCATCAGATAGTTTGGAAGCTATAACCTCATCAAGATAGAACGTGACTTTCATACCTGTGTCACACAGCTGTGACACAGACATAAGACTATAGCCTATCTGATCTACAAGCATTACATTGGATAAAGAGTGATGTTCAGATATGACAACTTTACCAATGTCATTTATCTTTCCCTTGGAGTTATCTGCATAGGTCACATGTTTACTTGGAAGATTTTCATGTGTGATCTCTACAAACTCCTCTCTGCCTCCTGTCATATGTTGTGTACATCCACTATCCACAACCCAGTCAGTTTCCACTGGAGGCAGTGTCCTGCAAGATTAGTTATGGGGTTTAGGGACCCAAACTTGTTTGGTTCCCTTAGCAATTTTACCATATGCAGAAACAGCAGTTAATGAGTTAGAAGATCTATTTCTAAAGTTGATAGCCTGAGCAACAGATGATATGACATGAATTCTCTTAGGCTTACTATCACCTGCAACCTTAGAGAGAGAGGTTAGTTGGCTACGTGTGTTACCAGTGACACTGGTGGGTACACAGCTGTGTAAGACACCAGTGGCACAGGTGACTGTCACCTTTGGAACCCAGATCGCCAGCAACCACTTTGTCAAATGCCTGCGACCTATATACTTAGCCACAACCTTCCATTTTTTGTCCTTCTGCAAGACATATGATGGATTGGATGGAATGTTTACCATCCTCCTATTTCTCTGTATATGACCATCAAGTTTGTTGTCATCTGTTCCTGTCTGTCTCACAAATTTTTCTGCAAGATTAAAATTAGTAACAGCAGGCAGTTTATCCTTATTAGCAGAAGGATTGTAACCCAGGCCTTTAGGGCCATCATTCTTTCTGAGCATTTCAGCTCTGATGAGCTGATAATTTTGCATACCAATATTGGCAGTGCATAGGCCTTTTCTCATGAGCCTTTTAAGCTCTTCCAGCTCTTCCTTGAGCTTGTTATGCTCATCTGCATCCACAGAGTTAGTAATAACAGAGGTTGAAGCCTCTTTTGAGTCATCAACTACACAACCTGTGGAAGTTAGAATATTTATGCGACTAGCATAGTTTAAGCATGATTCAATAGCAGAATGAGTAGGCAAAGATGCATCAGTAGATATAGAAGAAATATCAGTGCACATAGAATGCTTTGCCTTGAGCTCCTCATGCTCCTTAATCAGAAGCTCATGAGCTACCTTGAGCTTCTCATGAGCTATCTCCAGGTTTTCCTGGTCTAGCCTGAGGTTTTCTCTGTCATCTGTAACCTCATCATATGATTCACTCAGCTCCCTGAGTTTATCTCTTAAAGAGATGTTTTCCTTCCTCTCCTTGCCATAGGCTTTATCTGTTCTTTCAAGAATGCCCATTAGTTCAGCATAATCAGGAAAGTCATCCTCAGTAAGTACCTTTGAACCTTTGGCCATAAAACACAAGGGGCAGAAGTGGACGGTAGTTGATCAGCTTCAGCACTGAACTCGGAGCTATGTGATCTGGCTGTGTCACAGCTGGGTATATCAGCTATGCTGATGGCGATCCCAATAACTTGATCTTCATCCTCTGACTCTTCTTCTGAGCCTGAATCCTCAGATACCCAAGCCTGTCCAACATAAGCTCTGGCAGTGGCTTTGTTTTTGGAGTAGGTTGGATGCTTGCTGTTGAAGGTCTTCTTCTTCCCATGGAAGTCCTTCTTCTTTCTGTACTGGCTGTTGTCCTTTCTCTCGGTTGGACAATCAACAGCAAAGTGGCCTTCCTTGCCACACACTCGAAGCACTTGTTATCTTTGACAGCTTCTTCCCTCTCAATCTGTCACCTGATCCAAGCTGGTTGGTGATAATGGTGAGTCTTGAAAACAGAGAATTGATGTCTTCACCATGCTCGAGTTCAAACCTCTCCAGCTTTGATTCTAGAAGGCTCCTCTTTGACTTCTTGTCACTGCCTTCATGGATCTACTCCAAGGTGTCCCAGATATCCTTAGCAGAGTCCATGGTGCTGACGCTGTTGAAGTCATGCTCTTGCAAACCCATAAATATAGCGGTGGCAGCCTTAGCATTGTTCTGAATGTTTCTCTTGTCGTTTATGCTAAGAGCAGCTGGGTCTGCCAACCTGTAGGCTGTACAAACAATTTCCCACACATCTGGATCAATAGAGATAAGATGCATTTGCATCTTTCTTTTCCAGAAGGCATAATTAGTTCCATTGAAAACATGTATTTTACCCTCATAGCCCGACATCCTTTACTCTGGCTATTAGGCCAAATCAAAGAGCAACCTGCTCTGATACCAATGCAAGGACCGAAGGTGCCGACTAGACAGGGGTGAATAGGAGGCTAACAAAAATTACTTCTTTTAACTTGATTGAACAGGTTAAGCCTTAAACAGGAACCGGGGTTAGCTAGCTATGTGATAGGTGAGTGACACAGGCAACAGATGATGTGTAAATTAGCATGCAACTGTCACACAGGTGCCTAACACAGGTGTTCTAAGGACTTAGCAAATGATGAGCAATCAATGTGCCTGTGTAACAGGTAACTGACTCAGGTGTGAGATAAGATATATAGCAACTGAGACACAGCTAATGAATCACATGCATAAAGGAGATCTATAATAGATAAACAGAATAAGTCTAAGATCTCACAAGCAAGCAAGCAAGCAGGAAGCTAAAGACAATACAGGAAAGTACTCAAGGAGACAGTGTGTTTTTCACCGAAGTTCCCAGCTCTTCATAGAGTGGTACTTCTCCATTGGAGAGGCTACTCCGAAGAGATCGCCAGCACCGAATCGTGCTTGTTCTCCAAGTACCTAACGTTCAGGCCTCTTCCTTTGCTTGTGGAAGTCCTTTTGCTTGCAGCAGGTAGATTTCGATTCACCCTCACAAACGTCTGGTTCAGCCCACACAAGCTTGGGTGATACCAGCGACTCCTACGCCCATCTAGGAGTAGACACTCCAAGAGTAATAGATTCAGCAGCAACAACTCTTGGAGGAACCAATGCTCTTTGCTCAAGAACTCTAACTCTCCCGAACTGACAGTTAGGAAACTTTGGCTTTTGTTCGGTGGGAAGAGGCTTTGCAATGGTTGAATATGATTCACTAGATTGGCAAAGGTTGAGGTCGAAAACCTCCCCTGGTCCCCTATTTATAGGGTTCATAGGAAATTGACCGTTATACTGTTGCCATGTAGGATTAAGTGGATCACCGGTGTCAGCCACCGGTGACACAGCCAATCACTCCGCCCAACTGTAACCGGCTCAAGCAGACTGATACCTGTATCACCGGAGGCACACACAGGTAAACCCTAAACTGACATAGCAGCACTACTCAGCCTGGTCTTGGCACATGACATGCCCTCAGCGCACAACACTCTCTGAAACCTAATAAGGAGAGAACCTCCGACAGCCCTCCGACTCAGTAGACAAGCCATCGCAGCGCAGGTTCCTTAGCGTTTACAAGCTCTCCCCTGGTATAGAGATGTACCTGAGTCACAGAGCGCTAGACCACCTGTGACACAGCTGTGTCACACCGGTGACTCTAACCCTTAGGGTTTTCTACTGCTAGCACTGCAGAGTGCAAGCACAAACCAGTTTCACACTTGTGCAAAACTGTTGACACAGGGCCACTAACCTCAAAGCATTAGTGCCACTGTCCAACATCTTGAGCATTGAGCAATTAGAGCCTCCACAGATCATTACTGCATCATCCCTCTTGGTAGTACGGGTTTTTCCTATGGACTCAAAGAAACTAGAAAATCTAGGCTTTACCTGCCCACCAACTGCAGTCACGGCCCTTGATGCATCAAGCCACCATCACCTTGCTTGTAACTCCTTGCACAGCACCGGCTTCTTCACAGCTGTGGCACAGCTGCCTAGCACAGCCATTCCTTAGTCCTAGAAACCACCCTCGTACCTTTTTGATAGTCATCCTTTCCCTGATGACCCTTCTTCCTGGAACCTACTAACCTACTTACACTCAATGTAAACATTAGATTCCAGTTTGAGTTGCCATTAACCATCAAAACCAACTTGGGGCCTAGATGCTCTTTCACCGGGGCAGCAGGTCCCGAGGCCCAGGAGGCGCATCCCCTTTCCCCGGTCCACCAGGTATGTCGCCGAGTCAGCGTCCCCTGCTTTTTTGTTGCAGAAAGTAGTAATAACCTGGATGTCTTTGTAGGCCGAGGAAACCGGTGGACCTCCCAAGGAGCAGGCCGAGTGCCCCGGGGCCCCCTCAGGGCAGAGGCAGATCGGGGCCGGATGCCCGACAATCGTCTCCCCTGAGGACTGCGGACGCTCCTTCACCGCAGCCTTCCTCCTGACAGGGCAGCGTGCCCCCAACCCCGCCAACTGCCCCTCGGCCAGAGGAGTCCAGCGCAGGAGCGCAAGGCCCCGTCCCGACCGAGCAGGCGGGTCCGAGTCAGACGCAGACTGTCCCGCCGGATCACCGGGGGAACTTGGTGTTGCCGGTGGAATAGATGGAGATCAGCCAAGTGCCGCCACCGCTGCCAAGCTTCCACGTGGACATCCAACCACTTCGGGTCCGCCAGACGGATCCCTTGAAGCCGAGCCAAGTCATGTGGGAGATCGACGATGTTCGGGAGTCGGAGGAGTGGGAGGAGGCACTGAATGGCGCCGCCCAACTCGGAGAAAAACTCCCAGCGTTGTTGAAGATGGTGAAGGAGGGCGTCAACTTGGTAAATGGCAATATACGGACATTAATGCAGGTATGATTTTCGCCCTTCTGTTTCTTCTCTGTTTTTCACCGTGAGTGCGCAGACGGTGCACTCACAGGGGAGTAGCCCCCGAGCCTCTGCCCGACTGTCTCAGTTGACAGTCAGGCGGAGGCTCTTTATTAGCATGTAGATTCCGCACTGGGGGCACGATCAGTGCACCCAGTGGGTGTAGCCCCCGAGCCTCCGGCCGACTAGAACAGTCGGGCGGAGGTTCTTTTTGGCTTGTAGATTCTGCACTGGGGGCACGATCAGTGCACCTAGTAGATGTAGCCCTCAAGCCTCCACTCGGTTCGTGGAACCGAGCAGAGGGTCCTGAGGCTTTTCTCGAGTAGCTAATCTCTTTTGTTGTCTACGCAGAACTTAACCAGGAGGTCCAAGGGCAAAACCGAGTTCCTCCAGGCCAAGCTCCCGGCCTTCGACTGACTCGGCCATCGCCAGGCCGAGTGGGAAAACTTGAAAGGCACCCTCCGCACAGTGCAGGAGCAGGTGACCATGAAGGAAGCGCAGATCGAGTCCTTGAAGAAGGACGTTCAAGGTAATGAATCTGAACTTCTTCAATTGCTTCCGTGTGGGTTATGCTGACTCTTCGTAACCTCCTCTGCAGCTGCTGAGGGCGAGGCCTCCGGGCTCAGAAAGGATCTCGAAGAGACTGCCAAGCTCAGAGAATAGGCCTCTAAGCTCAGGGAAGAGCTTGAAGGCACCGCCAAGCTCAGAGAAGAGCTCGAGGCGATGAGGGCTCATGTTGGGCAGCTCGAGGAAGAGAAGGTTGCTATCGAGGGTTGCCTGAGGAGGGCCCTGGACAATGCCGAGTCCGCCAATAAGAGGGCTTCGGACTCTGCCGCCGGTAAGGACTTGACCCTCGTCTGCTCAGTCGGAGCTTGCCGATTATCTTGTTAATGTATTTGCTTTATCTCCACAGCGTTCCAATACGCATTGGGAAGATACACGAGACGGCCGAGTCCTTGAAGGCGGCTGGTCGGATGGCCTGCGACGCTTTGTGGGAGGACGACCCGACCCCGGACCACGCGGAGGTGGTCGTGGAGCACCTTCGGCGAGCGCCTGATCAGGCGGAGGCCTTGCTAAAGGAGTCCACCCGGGCCGGAATCGAGTTTGCACTCGTGGTGGCTAAGTCCCACTATCCGTCGATTGATATGAAAGAGATTGAGGAGGGACTTGCCGCTGACATCCCTGACGAAGAGGTCCCGGTGCTGATGGAGGAAGTCCATGCTGCCGCGAATTCTCTAGCCGACCATGCCAACCTGTAGAAGTAGGGATATGTATGTGAACTGTTCGAAATGCATGTCAAGTACTCGGGAAGTTCGAGTGTTACTCTTTTATGCGTGTCTTTGGTGAACATGTTCTGTGTTTATTAATCTCTTTCGTAAAGATTCGTTCATGTGTAAGTTAGCTCTTTGTGTGTGCTCTTGCCCATCCGTCGTAGCCTCCATTGCGTAGAGATTAGCCGTGGGCTGTTTCCCGTGTAGCGCAGGGTTGTAGCATAGACCGGCGATCGAAGATAAAGAGTTAACGCCGAGCTTTTTACGCAGTACTAAAAATGATTGTTTGAAAGAGAGAAGCCCGAGTGCACTTAGGCGCACCCAGTATGGTGTAACCCCCGAGTGTCCATTCTGCGTAGCCGTGAGCGTGCATAGCGGGCCAGTCGGGAACCCCAAGAATTACTTGGATGGAGCAAAGAAATATTTTATTCATGTATTCATACTTAAAGTATAAAAGTACAAAGCTTAAGCATAGAAGCGATGTAGCTGTTCAATGTTCCATGCGTTGGTGAAGAGGTTGCCATCCTTATCCTTTAGTCGGTAAGCCCCCGGGCGCAGCACTTTAGCGACAACGTACGGGCCGTGAGAGTTTGTGCTTGTCCTTGTTAGACTGGACTTGGTGTAGGACCAAGTCGCCAACGTTGAACGTGCGCCCGTGTATGTGCCGGCTGTGATAGCGCCGTAAACCCTTCTGGTACTTGGCTGACCGAAGGAAAGCAATTTCGCATGCCTCTTCAAGCTGATCAACAACGTCTTGTCTTGCTTCCTCCGACTGGTCCCTATCGTAAGCACGGATGCGTGGGGATCTGTGGTCCAGATCAGTCGGCAGCACGGCCCTCGACTCCGTATACCATGAAGAAAGGGGTGTAACCGGTTGACCGGTTGGGTGTAGTCCACAGGCTCCAGAGCACCAAGGGCAACTCTGCTGCCCATTTGCCCGCAAACTTCTTTAAACGCTGGAAAATCTGAGGTTTGATGCCTTGCATAATCAGACCATTGGCGTGCTCAACCTACCCATTTGTGCGTGGGTGTGCCACTACAGCGAAGCTGAGGCTAATATTGTAGTCGTCGCAGAATCGGAGGAAGGCGCCGCCAGTGAACTGGGTGCCATTGTCTATGATGATGCTGTTGGGGATGCCGAACCGGTACACGATATCCCAAAAAAACTCGACGGACCGTTCGACAGTGATCGTGGCAACTGGTTTGGCCTCAATCCACTTGGTGAACTTCCATCAGGATTCGGAGCCGTCGGAGATCGTCGTAACCTGGAGTGCCCTCAGGGATATTGATGGCACGTGCCGCCACCATTGCAGCGACGAGGTTGTGACTGAGGAGCGGAAATATCGGGACGCCATCCCTCTCGCGCATGCGGAGTGCATTGTTGACCTGGCGCCCTCGATCCCGCATGTCCTCGTTGCGCTGTCGCTCCTCATGCTGGTGAGCGAGCACGGTCTGCTGCTTGGCCAGTTTTTTCTCCTTGGCAAGAAGACGAAGCCGGGTGGCTTCCAGCTGATCGGGGGTCTGATCCGCGATGGGGATGGACTGGTCGCCGTTGTTGGCCAGCGCGCCCGAGTCAGCCATGAAGACCTCCTGAGAAGTCGTCCGAGTCGTAGTCGAGGATGGGCATGAGGGACTCGATTGCACCAACTAGTCGGGATCCCTGCTCGATGGGTGAAACCCCGTGTCTAAGCAGTATATCCAACTTTGGCACAACCTCACCTTCGGAGATGGCCGTCAAAGCCATTGACTCAGAGGAGAGTCCTAGTGAGGAAGGTGATGAAGCCTCCGCCGACCGGCTGGAAGCCGAGTTGCAGAGGTGAAGTTTGCCGAGCTTGTCGGTGATGAAATCTAGTTTTCCGAATCGGAAAAACTATCCTGGATCAGCGACAGACTCCAGGGGACCGAAACTGATGTTTCGGCTCGGAGCGAGGTCGCCTTTGTTGTTGGAGAAACCCATCTGGATCTGTTCAGATGGATCTATGCGCAGCGCCCCTACCTGGCGCACCAATTGTTGGTGTTTTGATCCGGCAATAGTGAATATGGGGCGGTGTGCGCATAGCAAATCTAGATGGGTGCACACAAGACACAGAGTTTAGGCAGGTTCAGGCCCTCGAGAAGAGGTAATTCTCTACGTCCTGTGTTTGGTGGATGATATTGCTTGTGTTCCGAATGCCGCAAGACCTTGAGAGTAGATCTCTATATTGCTAGGGTTTATGTGTAACTAAGATATGAAGGCTTACCGATCGGGGGATCCCTACCCTGCCTTATATAGGCGACAGGGGTAGGGTTACATGAGTTCGGATCGGTTTACAGATAGATTTCTTAATTAGTTATAATCAAATCCCGAGATATCGGGTAGGTACATGTTTATCTCTTGTACTCCAAGTTGACGATGCGCCCCCGTGTAGAAGTCGGACTCCGAGTAGTCGGTCCGGCCCACCTTATGTCTAGAGAGCTGGCTTTGTCCTCCTTGACGATACCCGGGTGCCATGTCATCGCCAACCCCGATGTCAAACGCCGGGTCGCGTGCCTTGACTTCTATCGCCTAGTGAAGCTCCCGAATGAGAAGAGTGTCGATGATCGCCTTGACGGCACCGGCTACTCAAATCTGCTCCACCAAGCGATTGGCAAAGCCTTCACTGTGCTTGATTGGCACGCCGACTTCCCTCAGAATGGAGTCAAGAAGGTCCATGGTGGAGGACAGCTTCCTGTCGAGAAGGAAGCCTGCACCCTTTCTCGGGAGAGGTTCTCCTCTGACTCCTTCAGCTGGTCAGAGAGGCGGGTCACCTCCGACTGGAGCTCCGACTTCTCGGACCACCCCAGCTTTGCTTCCTGCACCTCCGACTGGTCCAGCAGCTCCTTTAGCTACTGAACCCCAGCACTGGCGGAGTTCCACCTGGGCGTGCCCGGTGAGGAAAAGTAGCTAAGTCAGAAAAGCACCGACTCAGAGAAAAGAAGAAGTATCTCGAGTGCTCACCTCTATAAGGGCCCGATGAGTGACATCGGGTTGACCATATATACCGGCAAGGATCCCCTCGACCAACGGGTGGAGGGACAGCAAAGACCCCTCCTGAGGAGAAGTCCGTGCCACCTTCACCGGTGGAGGGGCGGCGTCCTTGGCTGAGGGCTGGATCACCAGCCGTGCCGATGACCCCCCTTAGTGTCAAGGCAATAGTCGGGCCAGGTCTCGGGGCGGTGAGATCATCCTCCAGTAAGGGATCTACTGCAGTCGGAGGACTAGACTCCTTGCGGAAACAGGCTTAGAACATATCTCCTGAACTCGGGAAGAGCAAGCTAGAAGGAAAAGAGAATTACCTCGTCCTCTTCTACCGATGAAGGAGTCTCCGCCTGGCGGAGCTCGTTGCCTTCTTCTCGGAAGGGGTCGCCCCAGTTGTAACTATTTTTGTCTCGGCCGGAGTCTCCTCGGCTGAGACGATGGCCTCCATGGGCTCCTCCTAGACATGCGCCTAGTCAGAATCAGACAAGGGACAATTACAACTACTAAGTGAAAGGCTAGCTAACTTACCAGAGGAACCCGAGGAGGTGATCCCAAGGAGGGGTTAGGCTGCGCCGTCGGCCCCAAGTCTGAACTTGGGTTAGCCCTGTCACTGGCATCGGTAGGATTCGGACTTGGGCTCTTAGAGCCTTCAGGCATGGCCGAAATAGATCGAACCTAGGAGGTTCCAGCCTTCGGGTCCGCAACCGCAATCCCATGCCCTTCACGCTGGAAAGAAACTAACAAAGTAGGACTTACCACAGGAACCTCATCCCGCTCTTGGTAGCACCTTAAGGGAAGTGACATGGGAATGCCAAGGCATCCAGATGGAGGGGCCTTCTCAAAGAGAAACTTCATTCCCACGATCACCCCGGATTCACCTAGAGCTGCAAGTAAGGTAGCATCTAGAGAAGGGTAGACTTATCTCGAGTACTAAGATGACGAGAAACAAGGATTACCTATCTTGTAGCTCCGAGCGGTGAAGAAGTCACATGTGGTTTCCCAAGCGCCTATATCCCTAGTTCTCAGGGGACACAGCCCATGCCGGATGAAGTCTGCGGCGACATCCCATGCCGTCAGACCCAGGCCTTGAGATCCTTGATCTCATCAGCTAGTCGACGGAGGTGGGGGTTGAGCTCCACCTCATCTGACTACGCCACAGTCTGAATGGGTGCGAGACCCCAGAAGCCGATGCCCCCGGTAACGTGCGGTCAGCAGTAGCACCACTTCTTGTGCCACCCCAACTAGGAGCTTGTGGCGTACCCGGTTTTTGAGGCCGGATAAACCCCTGTGTTTACCGTGCTAGTCCCATGATCAGTGGCTAGCACACACAAGCACTTGATAGCATAGACATACAATACATTGTTCATTACACAATTAGCCATATTTGGTCTTTATTAGTACAAACCAGGCCTATTGGCCGAATTCAAACTGCAGCGGAATAAACACGTGGTAGATAACCCATCGGTATGCCAAACCACAGGCAACTGACTGGGGTTTAAAACCCTACGCTTCGAAGTCCCTGTCCCTATCTCCGGTCTGGTACTCCTCCTCCTCGTCTGGCCACATCAACAAAACAGGTGAGTACATTGAATGTACTCGCAAACTTTCCACCGAGGAGTTTGATACGGATATAAATGCATGCAAGGGTATTTCAAGAAATGGCTCTAACCTATGTTTTATATTGTGCGAGAAAGTAAGTTCGCATGAAATACGTAAATAGATATTAAAAGCAGCTTTTCAAAAATTGCCTCGGTATTGCGAGATAAACATCTGTTCATTTTCTTTGTCCCGCTACAACGGGATTCATAACTGTGCTTTCTGTTACAACGGAAAGTCCGGTAATCACCCGCTTCAACGGGGAGTCTTATGCTCACTCGCTACAACGGGGATACTAGGGTTTGCCCGCTTCAACGAGAAAATCCCTTCTTCACTCCTCCCGCCACGATGGGGAGTTCCATGCCACTCTGCGAACATGGCGGATCGCGTCCTTAAGCCCGTAACCCATTTTTGGCTTTGAAAACCAATCTACTATAGTGTGGACCAACCAAGTTTGTCCATGACCGTGGACACGGCTATTCGAATAGTTTTAACCCTCTGCAGAGGTGGTACGGCTTTACCCACACAATGTAGGTCACCCTGAGTATACTATGCACCACATACTACCAGAGCTAGTACAACGAGCCTCTTCACCGGAGTAAACCTAGCCATGAACCTGCCAGAAGGGCATATCCCAAACCTAGCTTGAGTCAGTAACATCGCTACAAGGAGGTTGGTGTTCCAACTTTGTGGCAAACACGACATCGCTTCAACGGAAACTGTTCTCTACAGAGGCTACAACCTCATCTGCGCGCCTCACACTGCCTACGGGTTCATGCTAGTCTCAGACCGGGTACTAGGTCAAGTCCTTCCCATAAAGGACATGTGGATGTACAGTAAGACTTGGCCAAACGGCACTTAAGTTCAGTCCTTATGTGATCCGAGAGGGACTCCTCACCACGTCCGTAAACGGACAACGAGAACCACGCCGGGCATTACCTCGCATATAACATTCTTCCTGCTTTCCCCCTTCATTTCCGACCCGGCTCAAAATCTTCTCCATTTTGGTTTTGGTTTTAACAAAACTTCTTGTTGGTAAAATATCCCAACCCATGGATATACTACCTCATTCATCCTTGGACATGATGGTCCCTTTTCAAACTTTTACCACATGAAATATGTGAGTATCCCTTCCTTTTTGAAAACCTACTTTTTACTACTGCAGTACTAAGCCGGATACATACATATGCTACTCTAGGGTTTCCCGTTAATAGTTCTCGGGTTTTATAATTCTAGGGCGACAAGGAGTTCTGAGTCGAGCTAGGGTTTGCTAAGTATCGGTCATAACTTCTCTACATAAAATAACAAGTCGTAAAACAAAGCGTGCAGGTTTCGTAAAGAAGATATCATTTCGCAAACTTGGGATTCAACATGATCAAGGGTGGAAAGCTTGCCTGGCAGTTCTTGGTCTTGATCCAGACGCGGGGATGATTCTGGCTCCTCCTGACGAACGTACCTTACACCGTCAACTACACGTTTCAAAGAACGCCAATAAGAGCCAAACGAACTGAAGTATCTGAAAATGAAATCAATATGGAACATATGCCATGCTTGCAAGGTTATGCCGAGGAAAGGGAAAGTTGTTGTTATTGCATGTGTTTATTGGCATTAGGGTTCCGAAACTTTACGCTTTTTGGCTGCAAAAATGGAGGGAGGCCGGGGCGTCTTCAGCTACGCAGGAAAACAGCCCGGGTGGGCTGCGGCCCACGCGTCAGCAGACTGGTCTGCCTCCTGCGGTGCGGGACCGAGGCGACTTCTAGGTCCCAGTCGTCAGTGGCGTGACCGCTCGTCCACTGGGTAAGGGCTCACCTGCTGGCCATGGTGGGCGAGGCTGCTACCTGGAGCGGGTTACCGCCATGAAGAAGAAGAGAGAAAGGAAAGGGCTCGCTGCCGATTCGAGAGAGAGAAGAAGGGAACCGGTTCGGGAGGTTAAGGGGAGTGCCACGGCAGTGGTTTCGCGGTGATTAGAGCTCAGAACTGGGAGGACTAGGGAGATGGAGCTTGGCTCGGTGGGTGGTGAGGAGGAAGCTTTGGGGTGCGGGCTGCACGGCTAAGCTCCGGGGAAGGAAGAGGGCATGATGAGGAAGTTGAGGGAGCTCGGGGTTCTTATGGGCATGGGGAGAAGAGCGGGATGGTGCGCCACTGTGCTGGCGTGCTGTTGGCGCGGGAACACGGCAAGGCCGATGGGACCGAGGCGTGGATGACCGGGGAGTAGGAGGACGGCTATGGCGTGCTGGTGTGGGTTGTGCAGAGGCGGAGAGGACCGGCATCCATGGGTGGCAGGCTGTTGCCGATGGGTGGCATGAACCGGTGCCGTGCGCGTCAAGGCCAGGGCGCATCCCAATTGACATGCGCGTGCACATGCCTATCCTGACGTGTCGGGGAAGTGCACAGTCATGTCAACAGTGCTGAGGTGGCCAAAAAAATGTGTGGAGCAATGCTGGCCAAGGACTTGCCAATGTCGGCATGAGATGACATTAGCGTTGAGCAAATGACAAGAGTTGACCTATTGAGGTGAAGTTGATGGGGCAGGTGCCTGAGGGTAGCAAGGTTCCTGGAAGAAAGTTTGGGGGCAATAGGATGGGACTTGAGCTTTGATTTCATGCGAGAAGTAAAATGGAGCAGAGGTGTTCGATAGGGTTTCCACCAAAATCTTAAACTAGACATAGATATGTTTTTGCATATTTGAGTTCCTGGACCAATGGTGAGTGTTGTGTGAATTTTAGGGATTTTTCTGAACAAGGCTTGGAAGGGTTGTAGTTCAAGGCTAGGTTTAGCTCAAAATTCAAAGTTGGATATAATCAAAGATTTTTGAACTAGACCCCCAAATGTTATTTCATAAATGGGTGACAAATATTTTTGAGAAGTTCATGAAATTTTTCCAAAAATTTTGGGTGGAGGAAAACACATGTGATATGGACTTTTGATTTTCTGCTTGAAAGGAAATCTTATTAGGGGAATGGCCGAGGGATTAGGGTTTGATAGTTTTAGGGCCAGCAAGATGGGTAGGGTGGTAGTAGGGGTTTTGGAACTCATTTTCGAAGAGAGGGGAATAGCTTGGTAGAGTTGCCGTTAGGGTTTATGTTTAGAAACTGCTCGTGCGTATACGGTGCGTGTGCTCGATTTAGGGTTTTATGCACATGCGAAGACGAGAAAAGCTTAGATGTTTTTATGGGATGACATGTGTTGAGAAACATTAAAATCCAAATATGCATGTAGAATGACCGAAGACCATATACGCATATACGCACATACGCATATTAGGGTTTAGGTTTTTCGGAAATTAGGCACTTGAAAACAGGGTGTGACAGAGTTCTTGCCAGGGAAATCAATGTATTCCCCGGATAATCCTTCCCGGAGTCGGAAGCCTGCGCCACCAACCGTCTTGCTCTCTATCCCCTCAAGTTATAGAAAAACTAAAGAAATCGAGGGGAGGACGGGTCCCAAGGAAGGCTTCGCACAGATGTGCAAAGATGCTCAACATCACAAATGAGTTTGGGTTAAGGTTGATGATTTCCACCTTGTAGAACTAGAGCACGTCGAGCAGGATGAGGAGGGAGGAATGAAGAACCCGCAAAGGAAGAATTCTAGGAAGATCACTAACCATCCCGGCTTAGGCGAGTGGATTTTCTCATCCCCCACAGGACGAAAAGTCGACCCCGTGTTGTGAGTGAATGATGCGAGTTCCTCCGAACCCGCAAGCTGATAGGAGGTTAGCTCCGACTTTGCCCAAGAGTTATCATCCACTGAAGAAGAGGTCCTCCGAGCACCGGCCATGATCGGTGGGAAAGCTAAGAGAAGAAGATGAAGAGCTCTTGGAGGGCAGGAGATGGAGTGCGCGAAAGGTTGAAGGCGGTGGCAAGTATGCAAAACCCCAGCGAACCCTGAATCTCTTATGGCTGGGATTAGCACTTTTTCCTCACATTTTGCTCTATCGGATTTAATGCGCACAGTTACTTTCCCCACATGCAAGGTGTCGTGCGTGGGAAAACAGGGATCTGACATGCGCATGACCCCAACAAATGTGCCGTGTTTTACCCACGTTAGCGGCACAGTTGCAAAGAAAAGGGGGGAAATACTCTTCACCACCACGCGAAATTACTGCGGCGATGATTCGGTTCTCGAAAAATTTGCTGGCGAGATGCGTGTTCATGATCTACGTACCAGATGAAGTTAGGAACAAATCCTAGGACCTCCGCTCGGATGAGAAATTAACGCATGAGTTCGTACAAACTACTCAAACACATTGAGTATCCCGAGTAGAGTCTCTAGAAAACGCCGTGATCCTGCGTGGATGTACAACCTGCTCGGAGAGCTCTATAGCTAACTACTTGGAAGTCGCCTACTCGGAGATTTTCTCCCGACTAGGTAAAATTTCATTAGAATCGTTGAGGCCTTATTTCATGACTGATGGGGGGTGAAAGTGCATCCACTCCCATGGAGCTTGGAAGGATGGCTATCTTTCCCCAGAGTTTGGTTTTGATGGTTATTGGCAATCCTCACCTGTGTCTAATGTTTTACAATGAGTGTGAACAGGGATTAGATGGACAGGTGAAAGCTGAAGTGAGACAACTG
>JAGXJF010002312.1:0-101798 GCA_019208055.1 Stipa capillata | reverse complement strand
AACCTCGAGATCGAATCTCTAGGGCTTGCGGCACTCGGGATACAAGCTATATCAGCCACCAACCACAGGACGTAGGGTATTACCTCTCCGTGAGGGCCTGAACCTGTCTAAATCCTGTCTCCCGTGTACACCCATCCTGATTTTCTGTGCTCACACCGCCCCATAATTAGTATTGCCGGAATAATACCCCGACAGCTGGGCTTCGCCTAGATGCCGGAGTACCGCGTGTACCGTCTAGACCGTGGCTTCGGTATCTACAGGTTCGAGGTCGACATCTTCATCCATCCTCACCCCACGGATCCCGTGGTGTAGTCGTGTGTCTTTGAGGGACATGGCCTCACCGTGGAGTCAGCCATCCAAGACGCGGCTTTTGCTGCCATCTGTCACCTCCGCTTCGAGCTTCCGGGAGTAGAGGAGTCTTTGCTCCGCTACTACCCCTCCCACGACTCCGACGGAGTGGTTGCCCTGTACCCGAGCTCCGCGCATGAGAGCAACCCCACAGTTGCTTTCCTCGTGCACTTGGTTCGCATCCTCGACCTCGCCTACTACGCACTGGCTGACGAGAGAGATAGGGTTTGCCAGCGCCTTCGCCGTACCCTCTACTCCGTCCCGGCGGTGTATGCTCCTTTTATTCTCACTCCAGATGTGATCGCGGGTGAAGGACACTACTCCATGTATGATGGAGCTCGCCCGGAGTTAGAAGCTCCGGAGATTGGTGAATTTTAGCACGGACCCCGCCACCATCGTCAGTAGCGCTGCTATGGTTGCATGTGGACACCGTCATGTCCATGACCTTCCTCCGCACGGACAGTTCTTCCCATCTTCGAGTGGCGGATTCCCATCCCCGCCAACCTGGAGGCTTTGAGGAGGCCCGCTACTGCGAATGGTCTTCTCAGCGGCAGTTCCTGTGAAGCTGTCGTCCTGTGCTTCGTGGTTCCTGTTGTAAAATAAGAAGTGAACTACCAAGGTCTAATCCAGTAGGTTAGTGTGTGAAGGCAGCTTTGTATGGATATGTGTGCTGCTCACAACTAACATTGGCCCATTTGGTACCTCTTTGTAGCATGGGCTAAGCCTAACCTGGTGTAATAGGTTAGCTCAGAGATTTCAGGGTTCAAACGCAACGTTTAGTTTTGGAGAAAAACAATGCTCGGAGAGCGCAACTTGAAGGTAGTGAACAGTTTAAAACCTAAGGAAAATCCAAGATCCGAAGGGTCTGGACTGATGACATTCGGAGGTTTCGAACGAAAACAATCCTTTTGTCCCGAAACACAAATTGACATGGAGGTTCTGAGGGATCTTCACTCGGAGGTACTGGACCACAATGGTCCAAACGAAACAAAGCACTGAGACAGATGTTAAGTCCTTGCTCGAAGGTTCCAGACGAATTTCCCTCGGAAGGTCTGAATGAAGTTAGGGCTTTGGTACAAAAGCTTTTTGGCAACTTGGAATGTCCGGGCAAACCTCACTGGAGATTTCTGGACAACATGAAATACTCTGGACAAAGCTACCGAGTGGACTTCAGATAGTTCAGATGACCTCACTTTGAAGGTCCAGGTGAAAAATGATCTCTGGATAGAAGTTTTGTCTTCACTCGGAGTGCACGGATAGACTTCATTCAGAAGGTCTGGACAACAGGAACTCAACTGGAAAGAAGCTCTGAAAAATTTCAGATACTTCGAATGAACCTCACTCGAAGGGTCCGAATCAACACTTAGTGGGTTCGAACCTACTCTCACACACACAGACATTCTGGCCAGCTAGTTCGGATATTCTAGATAAATACAAAAGTTTGGTGTAGAGAGTTTCTATTTTTAGAAATAATTTTTATTGAGCACTTAACAAGTTGTCTTCTTTCATGTTGTAGACCTGCTCCCCCCTTTATAGTACGGTTGTCTTGTACTTAATGTGATCATTGAATCACAAAAATGACTATAAAAGATCCTTAATCTTCTTGATTCCATGTTGTCTCATTTTCAACTTTTTAGGAGTCGTCAACGCGTGCTTCAACTTTTCTGGTGACTAAGGCCCTGTTTGTTTGGACTATAGCTTATTGAGAAGCAGCTAGAACTGGTAAGATCTGGGAAGCAGCTAGAGTTGGTCAGCTGCCAGGCAGTAGTAGAGCCGTTTGGCAAAAGTGCTTTTGGACGGCTAGTGGACCTGTAGCTGGTGGTGAATATCTGAAATACCCCTGGCTGAAGATGATGTTTAAGTCCTGATTATGCATTGTTTGTGTGTATTTTCTTTGATTTAGCACAAATGACATGCTTAGCACACGATTTTAACGAAAATTTGATATTTTTGAATATTTTGTGCAAACAAACAATTAGAACCATGAATTAAGATGTCACATGAATAATTTAGAAATAGTAAGAAGTCCACTACATAATTAAGATAGCTCACAAAATACACGTATTGATTCTATGGTCTCATCAAAGCATTTGCAGTATTTTCATGAACAGTATTCATGTTGCCATGGTCCGCTCCCATATGAGGGTCACCATGTCCTACAGATGGTGTAGGTTGTATATTGCCCAGTAACAGTTCTCATCACGATCACATTTATAAAACTCCTTGTCACGTAGAGCACTCTCTCTAATAATGTTATGGAGCACCATACATGCAAGAATAATACGTGTTTGCTTCTCCATTGGGTAACTTGGCACATTCCATAAAATGCGCCATTTCATCTTCAACACACCAAAAGAGTGCTCGATGATCTTCCAAAGTGAAGAATGAGCATGATTGAAGTTTTCTTTTTTCCCACTAGGCAGTCGACCTTGTTGAAACTCTGGTAAATGATACTTTTGTCCTTTGTAGGGAGCTAGACATCCAGTCTGATTAGGATAATCCCCATCAACAAGATAATATTTCCCTACAATATACTATGTTCGAGAAAGATAACTGAATCATTAATACAAAGCTTAAATCACAAGGAAATTATATACCTGCAGGCGGATGTGGAAACTTTTCTGAATACTTAGTCAATGCATACTGAATATCCTTGTGTCACATACCGATCCTGGCCATCCAGTTACTATAGAGGTGAATCTCATGTCGAAGTCATACACAACCATCATATACTGTGTTGGATATCCATACTGTCCAATATGGTTCACAATCTCCTCAACTGGTACAAGAACAGGTATGTGTGTCCCATCAATTGCACCAATACAGTAGTTAAAGTGAGGAGAGAATCTGGAGTCTTCAAGTCTTTCATGCATTCTTGTGAACTCTGGATCGATCAGTCTAATGTTATCTCCAGCTAAACATTTCAAAAATTCTAATAGCTCCTCGAATTTCTGGTGGATCGTCTCAGTAGACCTCTTGAAGCGACTCTCAACTTGGCTCACAAATTGAGCGGCACCAACTGTCCACAATAACATTCCTAGAGCCTCTACACAACTTATATCCCTTATGGATTTCAGATTGTAGTGTTGTACCAATGTTGTATGCAATGCATCGGAACAAGGCCGGTACGTCATAAACATCTAGTAACAACCTTTTGTATCACTCAGGTTTGAAAGACCCATTGTTGCCTAGTTAATAATGGTGCTCTCCTCTTCTTTTCCATCAAGTATTTTTCACTATAGTTCATAGTAACATAGCTAGCCACAAGCATGATATCTTTTGAATTTCCTTTCTTGATGCATTCCCAATATCCGTATCAGTTTCATCGTTACCTCACTCCTGAAGACAAACTTCCACTTGTCATGCTAATCTAAAAAACATGCAATATATTGTTAGTGCACAACCATATAAATAAAGAACTACCACATATATAGATGAACAATTTTCATGAATATAAAACTAATAGCAACCTTCTTGATATATTACAGTTAGGTATATGTTCCCATGATTGATCGGGTAGCCAGGATTCTATGTTGGGTGAGTGGCTTGCAATTTTGCATGAACCACCCAATGAGTTACGCTCAGTTCCTCAAAATGGGAGCCAATCTTTTAGCATTTCTCTATAGTATATAAATGTTTAAGGTGACTTCTTCTACCTAAAGGCGTTGGCGGCTAGTCCCAAAATTATCCCTTCCCAAAACTGTAGCCCACTCATGTTGTAACTTCCTCTGTGCCACTAGTGGAGGTCATTGATTAGCTATTGGTGGCGGTGGGGCAACTCAACTCCTCCCTTCCATTGGAAGTTGGCCCCTATATTGCATTTCGTTAGAACTGGAGCCCTCGCCTTGGAGATCGAATTAAGGAGGATCGGCACGAGGTGGCACAACAACTATAGGTGGCAAGGCATGAGGCTAGGGGTGCTACTAGTGTCGGCCACCAGCAGCCTGGTGATTCACGGGCTTTGCTTTGGTGTGGCTAGTTCTATCTTGGGTGGTCAATTACTTCTGGGTGACATCGGCTTGCCTCCACAATGGACAACTTGATCGGGCCTGGGGATTCTATGGCGGTGGCCTCGGATGGTGGTGTGATGGTGGTCTGAGGCAGCATGGGCAAAGGATTAGCATACTCATCGTTCCCCAGGAGGTTCTCCGTGTTTCTGGTGCTAGCAACCTTGGCCTTCTCGTGCTAAACAAGGATCTATTTTTTTTTGGTAACGCCTAATTTGCCTGCTTACGTTGGGAATTGACTAGCTTGGGCGTGCGCGGGTGCCGGCAGGTGGACGTGGCCGACAACGGCTTTGGTAGGTGCTGAACTAGCCTCCACCGGTTGAATCCGGCAATAAGGATCTCGAAGCGTTTCTTTGGGTGAAAACGCCTAATCTAAACTTCACCAGTTGGATTTGGAATCATTAGTTTGGCCATCGCTTGTTGGACCCGATAACATTCGAGTGACATCCAACTTCTTGAAGCCCCTATCTTCGAGTACTGACTTCTAGGGTGAAAATACTTGGTCTAGCCTTCAATGGTAGGACCTAGCAACGATCTTGGGACGCATCACTTTGGTTGGTATTTTTTTTTGGTCCAATGATAATCCTCCTTAATATTTTTATTTTATATTTTTTTTTATCATTTAGTATTTTTCTTTTGTAAGCCGATCTTTTTTGCATTTGGTAACTTCTATAGTAATCCTATGGCTCTGTGCATCCTTTCGACCATTTGATTAGAATGATGGAGAATGAAGAGAGTGGTTGAGAACCGACGATGAAACATTTTTTTGATGGGTCTACGTGTTAGTGACAAGAAATGGAAATTGTAGTACTCGGTTAAGAAATACTAATACAGGATAAACACATATCATCCGATTCACCTCCAAATTTCCAAAAATCTGATATCAAGATGTTTTTATACGTTTTTTAATCATGATTCTTGTGTTTTCCTATTCCTATGTTCCAAACATCATTATATTGTAAAATTTCTACGTTTTGCGATGCTATGTTTTGAACCTTTATTTCTTTCATATTTTTCTTTCTTCATATTCATGTGTTTTCTAATCTTATGTTGCAAACAAGCCTTAGGTGCTGATGTCATGAGTAACGAAGCTTCCTTTTAGAGAAAAGGAGCGCCTAAAGGTGTTGTCTACATTTAACATGGCCTTGGATTTATTAAGGGCTATAAGAACTTTTTGTTTGGACTTTGGGCCATTCATTCTTTCACTATCTAACTCTGCTTGAATGCGATAAAGCACATTAATCAGTTTGCAATTTTATTCTTATATTGTGATTATGAAATGGAGGCAAGGAAGTACCTTGCTTAGTTGGGACATCCTTGATTTGCATAGTTTGCTAAAACTGTTATGCTACTCTGCTAGGCCGAATATCCATTGTCCTTATCCTTGTAGGCCCGAACCGTCCAAACTATTGTGCCTTTTCATTACTCAAACATCTTTCACAAGCAACGTCAACGTGGAATCTATGAACATCCGGTTGCGAGTTTGATTCCAATTTGTTTGGTTTATAATTAACTCTGTCCTTACTAAATTTAGATAAAATGTGCGTAATAAAATACAAGCTACAAATATGATAATATTTGACTAAAAATTAAATCTATGAAAAACTATAACGCGTCTAAAATTAAAGCCTAATAAACTTCGACTTGAAACCAAACATTTCCTAAGCCATCGCACCACGTCCGAGAGCGTCAGAAGTCAAACTATGATGCTTCATATGAAAAATCTAGGCTGTTCTGTTCGTCAAACATACGAAAATCAAGGAAGAAAGCGAGTGCTGCAAGACTGCAAAGGAATTGACCTGAAACATGTGCTCGCTAGCTGGCTCTCCTGGTTTGTTCTTGGTGGATATTATTGGGTTCAGCGAAAGGACTGCGGTGCCGTCAAAATGCCGTGTGAAGGTAAGGGCGCTGCTGGGCCTGTTCTGTTTCTGCTTCAGACGCGACAGAAAGTGATCAAAGCGATTCGCGCTGTCGGATAAGGTATCTGCTGGCTATTGTCACGTCCCCCGCTAGTGTTGAGTTCATCGATCCGTGAATGTGAAACATGCATGGGTTGGTAGCTGATGGATGTTATTTAGCATGTACTAACCTCATGCTATTGTTGTAGTCAAATCAGAGTTTCAGACGCATGGAGATTTCCATTTTGGGGGCCCTGAAACGTAGAACAGAGTTCAAAATGCCATGAACGCACTTCTTGTTTGGCTACTTCTGTTCCGTTATTGCAAAACAGTGGAACCCGGCCTCGTGAGGTAGGTCGAATGGAAAAAAAAAGGATACCCTCTTGTGTACCAGTGTGACCTAGCACGCTATGGTAGGTGTGTGAGAACCGTCCGAGAATGTGCAACTGTCCTTCGCAGCGGATCCCGACAGGTATGGAAAGCTCTGGTAGGCGAAACCGGACATGAAAAGGGAAACGAGTCCAAAATGCTCCCAATAGCAACAGCTCTACTCATGACGGAATTTAAACGCATGAATTTCACCATAATTTCGTACAAATTCCACGGGAAGCGATCCAGTTCCACCTGCAGCCGCAAATTCAGGTGCTACAAACGGCCTCAATGGATCTTGGAAATGGGGCCATTCAACAAGGCAAGTAGTAAGCTACGGAGTAAGGGAAAGCTATCCTAGGCGCGGATGGGTGAAACCAAAGTTATAAATGTGTCATACTTTCTTTTGTGGGAGAGGTGGTATAAGCTGCTTAGGCGGCCGATTAGGCCCAAGTTTTTAACTGTGAACACAAGATGAGGCCCAAGTTTGTTGCATACTCTTGCATGCAGCCTACGTGGATGAAAAACGTGAAGTAGTAGGGCCCTTTTGCTAGTGTTGGCTTCGTGGATCCCATGTGCTGGGACTTGGAGTGCATCACTACGAAGCAACATAAGGCAGGTAGATGCACATGTCAAAGGACAAGGCGCAAACAAGGTGCTCACCGCCAGCCCATGAAGCAACCATTAGCAGGGGTAACTCACTGAGTAGTGAGCTGATTTTTTTTAAAGGATTTCATGATCTTTTAAATCACAACATCCCGATTACAATCAGCACATAGGCTGTGTCTAAGAAAGCTCAGGGGCTCGGCCAGCCAGGTAATCGACTCGACCTGAGTGCATACATAACGGGCACGGCAGTGAGCTAAATTTTTTTCGCAGACTTGCACGCACGAAGAAGACGAATGAACAAGTTGAACTAGGACGAGTCAATTGAAATATACTTAATTTTTTGACAGAACAGAAAAATTATACTAGTGGAACAAAAAGTAATTCTAGTGGATCAAACGAAAGAATAACCAAGTAGAACAATGCAATACTATTAACGCGACAAACAAAAAGAAAATTAACAAACTGGAAGTGGAACAGAAAAAACTAACCTAATGGACAATTCATGACCTGTAGCGGAAACAGAAGATAAAAATCCAGAGAACATATTGATAAAAGAACAATTCACGACTTCTACTTAAAGAATCAAACTAAATAGAACAATCTAATACTACTAGTGGAAAAAAAAAGGAAAAACAATCAACAAATGGTGGAACAAATAAATAAACCTATAGATCAATTCATGACGATTGGTGGAGAAAAACCTAGTAGAACAATCCATAACTCTTGGTGGAACAAAAAGTTAAACCAGGAGAACATAACAAAATATTGTTACTAAAGGAACAAACCAAAGGCGCTCATGGACAATTATAAGTATTAGGGGGACAAAGATAAGCTATTAGTCGAACAAAATAAAAGTGCTCATAAAAAAATTACCGACAATTAGTTGAACAATTTTTTTAACAAAGTGGAGTATTATATGACTACTAGTGGAACAAAATATAAACTATTGGAGAAAATGACAACAAATAGAGGAACAAAATAAAGCATAATGAAACAATTTACAATGACTTATGTACTAGTGAACCAAAAAAACTGATGGAACAATTCACGACTACCGGTGGAAAAAAAAGCTACAACAATAATTCAGAACTATTAGTGAAACAGAAAGTAAACCTAGTAGACCAAACATTAACCATCACGGGAACAAAATGAAACTGGTTATGGAATAATTCAAGGCTACAAGTGGGAAAAAAAAGTAATACAATTTAAGACTACTTATTAAAAAAATATTACAAAATTAGCCTAACTAAAAAGGACTAAAGAAAAAAAGACAGAAGAAAGAAACGAGAAGAAAAGGAAACAGAGCAAATTGAAAAAATAAAGAAAGAGAAGTGTTACAACGCAGGAACGGGAAAGGGAAGAGAAAAAGAGATAAGAAACGAAAAGAATAAAACGTTTTACATTCCTTAGAGAACATCAACCGCCGCTAGGTCAGTTGGCTACAATGGTTTCTTAGGCCACTCCCAATGCATAGGTGCTTAGAGCAGGTGCTTAGTGCATGAGAGGGCTTAGCAACTAAACTCCCCAATGCATAGATGCTTAGCTTTTTGTAGCTAAGTTTCCTTCATTTAATTGTTTAGCAACTAAACTCCCAATACATAGATGTCACATATGTGTTTGCATAGGTCCGCGCGCTTAGCATCGGTTCTTCCTAGAGACACCAAAACTATCTCTCTCCTCCTTAATTATTTTGCCACATCAGTTTTTCGCCTATGTGGCATTCTTAGCACCTGTCTAAGTTGGAGCATTGGGAGCAGCCTTATTGGTGTGGACCTATGCTCGGGTCCATTCCGCCTCAAACGCATTTATTTTCCTCATCTGGAAACACGTTGTGCGCCACCGCGCGCGGCATATAGCAGTCAGCCGGAGCAAGTAGTTATCTTCGTGTGATAGAACTAACAGGCTGGAAATCCACCCGTGATGGGCCGGGACTCCCAAATATGCATATTCTTTCGGTTCTTTTCTTCACTTCAGTTTTTCGTTTAAGCACAGAACCCCAAGAAGGATCCCCTCAGGAGAAGACCATTTACAAACAAACGAGAAAATGAAATGGTCATTCAGCACGCTCTAAAAAATGGTCTAAACGAGAAAACGAAATGGTCATTCAGCACGCTCTTAAAAAATGGTCTTTCAGCATGGTCCTTATTTCAAATCCGTAATGAAACCGTGGACTTTGAAATATACAACATTATTGTGCTGCTATAGTGCAATTCAGATCCTAGAACAGCAAAAGAAACTTGCAAATTTTGCAGTACAATTTGGGGAGGCTTGGCCCTGATCTCAGTAGAAAAGTGCTACTTTTTTTTCTGAACTGCTGTA
This sequence comes from Stipa capillata, assembly GCA_019208055.1. Lineage (NCBI taxonomy): Eukaryota > Viridiplantae > Streptophyta > Magnoliopsida > Poales > Poaceae > Stipa > Stipa capillata. Next base: position 92,248 of record JAGXJF010002312.1, on the reverse strand, counting down.
CTAGAGTATGGACGGAAGTTTCTGAATTCTGCCGTACGCAAAGTCTCTATAGCTCCTGAATGCTAGTAATAATCCGGCAGCCTCTGCAGGATCGCCGCCGCGAGCGCGCCGGTGAACTTCCGGTCGCTGGTGAGCTCGCTAGTCATCTGTTCCACCAGCGCCCTCCGGAACTCCGGGGACGCGACCTCCCGGCACACCTTCTTCAGGTCCGGCGGCCCCTCCTCCCCCTCGACGAGCTGCATGCCTCCTCCGTTCTTGGTGAGGTCCAGCGTGATGGTCGGGCCGGAGGAATTGATGGAGATGGAGCACGGCATCGAGCCGCTCCGCGTCCCGCAGCTCGGCAGCTCGCCGGCGCGCGTGGGGTGCGGGTGGTCGTGCTCGCCCTCGTACGTCGCCTCCAGCATCGAGCTGTCCTCGCCGCTCCTCTGCACCTGCGCCACCATGGATCCCACCAAGAAAGCATAAAATTAGCGACAAGACAGAAGTTTTTAAGTGATTAATAGTTGCGACTGTACAAGCACGAATTGTGCTGCACAATGTTCGTCGAACTGAGCGGAATTGCACGGTACCTTCTTCTTGACAGGGCAGGAGGGCGCGAAGGCGCAACGGAAGTATGCTCTCGGGTACGGGTTGTCCCGTGTTACCTTCTGCCCGTACTTCCGCCATTGATACCCGTCTTTCACAACCTATGAATGCCACCAATTCCGGGATCAGTACGATTATAATTCACAATTGTTGTGATCAATGGAGGACACATTTGGATTTAGCTTTGATTGAACTGGACTTACGAGGCTTGTGTCAGACGGGTCGATCCGGGTGCAGACCCTCCTGACCTTGATCCTCCGGCAAGAGCCGTCGCTGGGCGGGCTCTCGACGTGGTCGGCGTCGACGGCGCCGCTCTTCTTGTTGCTGTTGGCGTCGCAAGAGTTCGACGTGTCCATGCTCTCCCTACCCCTCTTCTTGCCCACCGGCGACGTCGGCGACGCAGCACGTGGCTCGCCATCGCCCTGGAGGCTCTGACGCGCGATCTGGCTGCCGTACAGGTAGGCGATCATCTCGGTCAGCCTCCGGTTCTCCTCGCTCACCTGGGTGAGCTGCCCCTCCAGGATCCTAGCCTGGAATTTTACCACATTTCCACGGTCAAATCAGCAGCTCGAGGCAAAGCAAGAAACGAAGTGACAGACAACGGAGAGTGCCCGATCGATCGGTTACCTCCACGTTGGTCATGGAAGCTGCTCCGCCGATGGCCGGGCAACCAACCTCAGGTCGAGTCTCCATTCCAGTGCCCATCGGCGGACATGGGTCGCGGTCCATGGGCAGCCCGACCATGAGGTCGAGGGAGACCGGCGAGCACCGCGCCGTGTCCATCGATCAGCAGCAGCAACGCACCCACGAGTCACGAGTCCGCAGATTTCCTGCCTGCTTACGCCTGCGACCTGAAGAATCAACCACGAGTACAGGACAATTCAATGCTTGGGACTCCAGAGGTGTTCGTAAATATAGCGGGGGATTGTTGGGGAGCAGCGGGACAGATAGGTGATCGACCGGGTGGCCGCGGCGAGTGCGTGGAATATGCGTGATGCACGCGCATGACGTGCGCAGAGCGTGACGTCGTGTCTGTGACGCTGTGCGTCACCGGGGACAAGTACATATGTACTTCCTCCGTCATTTTGATTCATTAAGATAATATTTTAATTAATGATTACTCTATTAATATATGATTTACGTGACATAAAATTGTTATTATTAGATTCATATTCAAAAATACTTACTTATAATTATGATTTTATATCATATAAACAACATATTAATAGAGCAATCATTAGTCAAAGTCTTATCTTTACGAATCAAAACACGTCTTATATTTCTGGACGCTTGTTCGGGTTGTTGGGGTTGTTGGGTTACGTGATCACACTGACGAAATGCCTTGTCTGCCCCGTTCAAATTTTATCTGGCATGCTGTTCACGATCGAGATGGAGATACTGGTTCGACTGATCGTTGTCAGAGCATGCTTCTGAATGACTTGTTCAGATCCTCTCTGTGCTGCGAGTTTTCAAGTGCACGTTCCACGTTATTGTGTACTCGGTTTAGATGTTTTCCACCGCTAATATTTAATGTAGAAAGTGTGTACGAAACTCCACTATATAATCATTCATTACCTTATTCAGGCTGATCTGGTGTACAACGCATTTACTTCACGCGTTTTATTTTCTGGGCTTTAGACCAAAAAAACTAATCCAGGCTTTCTTTGCTTTGTCTTGTATGGCGTGACTCGACGCAGACGACTACGCAAAGAACACAAAAAGAGAGCTATCATCGGTGGGCCCGGAGATGGCTGCACGTGCCGCGTCACGATTTCTGAATTAGTTACTCCTATTATGTACTCACAAAGAAAGATGCCATGACTAGTCACTTCTCCACGGAAGTCTTTGTGAATGCTGTTGACTGCCCAGGATGTTAATTGAAGTCGTCGGTTTTTAAGCTTTCTCAAACCCCTTACTTTTGGATGAACGAAGTTCGACAACGAGGAGAGCTAAATGCTTAAACCATAACTGTCTATGCTACCACAAAATGTACAAGTCCGTAGGATTCAAATAATTTGAATTATGTATCATGTTTTAATTGAACGGCTCAAGATTTTAATTAGATCCTTCAAAATTCAGCTTCAGTGAAGTCAATAATTACAATTACTCTCACCTAATGCACATCAAAACCAATTCAGTAACCCTCAAGCTCCCCTTTACTCCTCCAGCTGTATTGTTCTCCTCTAATCTTCTTTCCTTCTATCTGTAATACCTCGGCCCATTAGAGTGGAGCCCATGTGGCCCAAATATAGTCTATAGTGGGATTAGTCACATATGATAGTTTAGGTAGAATTAGTTCAATATATATACCTTTGTATTTCAAACATCGCACCTTCAGATTCACCATTTACACATAAGCAAGGATGAAAGTGTAAGGAAAGTGTTATGTATACGTGAACCCACCCTACAGATGGATTAGAGCATGTAAGTGTAATACCCCAGCCCGTTAGAATGGAGACTCATGTGGCCGAAGTATACTTGTGTGGTGATTAGTCCCAAATGGATAGTTTAGTTAGAATTGGTCCAGCATATATACCATCGTGTTCCAAACATGGCACCTCCTGGTCAGCCCTTTTACACGAAGAGAGGACGAAAATGTGAGAGATGTGTTATGCATACGTGACCCCGCCCCATAGGTGGGAAGACAATTAAGCGAATTTGGGCCAAGATGTTACACTATCCCCAAGCTAGCCCTCACCATCCACTGCAAAATTGTAGCGACCCTGCACACCACTGCATGGTGTAGTGTGCCAGTCTTTGGCTTATTGCCAGTGAAACTTTGTTTCACCAACAATACGCCCATCAGAGTAGTACAACAGAAGCATTGTAGAGGTTCATTGATACAATACATACTTATATTACATCTCAACAGAAGTACAAGAGTTTCAATTTGCATAGGATAAAAATGCATATAAGACATTAGTGTCAAGCCTGTGAAAAAGTAAAAGACTAAAATAACAGCAAAATAGAGATTTCTACACCTACGACCAACGTTCCTACACTACAACTTGCTTCAAGCCCGCTTGGTATTGTGCGCCTTGCCGAAGTCAAAGTAGTAATTGACTCTCGCCTCTCCTTCGCTCAGAGTCTGCTCCTCCATCTCTTCCTCTGGCTTCTTCGGATACTCGACCACCTGCTCTACTGACTCGTAGCCTAACAAAGGATGTTTTATGTAGGGGATGAGTACAGAAGATACTCAACAAGTTCATAATAGCAAAAGATGTTTGGATGATTATTTCTATTAGGACAAAAGTCCTCAAGAGATATGCATTTTTCCAACAACATTTCTGGACAAAAGTCAAATTTTAATTTATCTATGTTCAGAAGGCTTCACGGGTCGTTAAAACCTCCGATGGTTCCTTTCCCACCACGATCGCAGTACATACCCAGAAAAGGGAGTGACAATGCCACACTTCATTACACTCTGCAGAGGTGCGCTACTTTACCCACAAGTGGTACTTAGCCTTCACGCCGGGTACGAGACCCATCACACTCCCATCGGTGCGTGGCCAGGTCTAAGGTTCTGAGTCATTTCACCCCTCCCTTGGCAATATCTCCCCTTACGTAGTCGGTCCAGCACCGACTACCCACCTCGTCATTATAGCGTACTTTTTGGAATATTTCAGGGACATAACGCCTCCCAAAGCGTAAATTCAGGGTTTATCGCTCCCCTGGGCGAGGGACATAACACTTTTCCAGGTGTTACTTTACATACGTTCTGAGAGATATGAACTAAGAAGGTGCTACTTGACTCGCCTATCCCATAACAGATCTTGTGGTTAACGCTATCTATACGGCGTGAGAATACCAACTGACATTGTTATTAACCTTATGATGATACCATATGCAATGGAACCCTGACCACCCCACAAGTTCCAAACCGGGGTTCCACTGCCCACCAATATATGATTCAACGAATCATAATGCAGTCCATTATTAATTATCACAAGCCAGGTGATAAGAAGAAGGAAACTTGCATATATGTTGATAGAAATAATTCTCAAACATGAACAAGAAATGAACTTGCCTTGAGAAGGATAAGAAATGAAGTGAGATGTCCCTTCGGACGAAATCGGCAGAACTTGGGGATCTGAAGTGGAATAATTGTCTGATAAGGACTATTTCCAAAGATAGCAATTGTATATGCATATATGTATGCTTATGTTGATGGGGTTGGTTTACAGAAATTGGATTGATGTGGACTACCTTGTCGAAGACAATGCAATAGTTGATATTTAATATAACTTCCTTGATTTTTTTATCTGCTCTATCTTCTGAATTTATAGAGTTTACTATTAACAACTTTGCGGTGTGGTGAAGCCATTAAATATTTGAAATTGATAGATTTCAAAGTATTTATGGAAAAATCTTGAATTTTGCATTTGCAGGAAGTTATAAAAAGAGTTTTAGGTTTTCTCTTAAAAGGATATGTGTATATATACACTTCTTTTGGATTAAAGAGTTCTCATAAGTTATTAAATTAGGATTCTAAATCATTTAGACTGATTTGGATTTAGACTGATTTGGAATGGATATATATCTGTTGTAAATTTTTTAGATTATGGGAGATTCTCAAAGGAAAAAAGAGAACAAAATAAAAAAAAATCCGCTATCCTCATATAGGGTTGGCCGAGGTCTTATTCTTGGCCTAAGGCCTACTCAGCCCTAACCTGGTCCATTTGGGCCCGCTCGGGCACTTGGTTAGGGTAAACCCTACCAATCCCGGCTGCTACTCCTCACCTCTCACACGCCGCCGCCTCTCTCTCTACCCCTCTCTTTCTCCTGCCGGTTCCCGATCTCGTCGCCACCTCTCCATCGATCGGCCCCGCCGCCGCCTGCATCCATGCCTCCACCGACGCCTCCGTGGCCTCGCCCGGACCTCCCCTACTGGTACCCGCGGCCTTTCTCGGCTTCGCCGCCTCGGGCGGGTGCCTCATCGCCTCCACCGCCTGCTTGGACCGGCATCGCCTCGCCCTAGCTCTCTGGTCCAGGCTCGGTCTCTTAGCCCTTGTCGGCTGCTCCGCTCGGTACCGCCGCTGAAAGGACCGAAAGTGCCGACTAGAGGGGGGGTGAATAGGAGGCTAATTAAAATTACTTCTTTTAGTTATGTTGAACAGATTAAGCCTTAGTTAGAAGCAGGGTGAGCTAACTGTGTAACAGGTGAGCAGCACAGGCAAGATATTATGTGTGGTTTAACACGTAGCTGTCATACAGGTGGCTAACACAGGTGAGATAAATACTTAGAAATAATGTGCAACCTAACTAGCTGTGTAACAGGTGGCTAACATAGGTATGAGATATGATCAAAAGCAACTGTGACACAGCTAAGATGGCACAGGTAAAAAGCAAATCTACAATAAATGAACAGAATAAGTCTAAGATCATACAAGCATGCAATAATAGCAAGTACTCTAAGAAATGCAGTAAGTACTCAGAGACAAGGTGTTTTTCACCGAAGTTCTCTGCTCTTCTCAGAGAGGTACGTCTTCGTTGGAGAGATTACTCCGAAGAGATAGCCAGCACTAAATCGTGCTTGTTCTCCGAGTACCTGACGATCAAGCCCCTTGCTTTGCTTGTGGAAGTCCTTTTTGCCTTGCAGCAGGTAGACTTTAGATCACCTTCACAAACTACTGGTTCAGCCCACACAAGCTTGGGTGATACAAGCAACTCCTACGCCCGTCTAGGAGTAGACACTCCAAGAGTAATAGATTCAGCAGCAACGAATCTTGGAGGAACCAAATGCTCTCTTTGCTCAAGGACTCTAACTCTCTTAGGAAGGTTTGCTTTTGTTCCAAGTGAAAGAGGCTTGCAACGGTTGAAAATGCTTTACTGGTTTGAGCTAGCTTGAATGATTGGTTGCTTGGTTGGTTGAGGTCGAAGACCTCCCCTGGTCCCCTATATATAGGGTTCGCAGGAACCCGACCGTTACACTGTTGTCACGTAGGATTAAGTGAGCCACCAGTGACAGGCACCGGTGACACAGCTATACACTACGCCCAACCTATAACTGGCTCGGGCAGACCGACACCTGTGTCACCGGAGGCTGACACAGGTAAACCCTTAACTGACATAGCAGCATTACTCAGCCCGGTCTTGGCACATGACATGCCCTCAGCATACAACTACTCTGATCCCTAATAAGGAGAGAACCACCAACAGTCTTCTGACTCAGCAGACAAACCATCGTAGTGCAGGTCTCTTAGCATTTATAAGCTCTCCCTTGGTACAGAGATGTACCTGAGTCATAGAGCGCTAGACCACCTGTGACACAGCTGTGTCACACCGGTGACTCTAACCTCTAGGGTTTTCTACTGCTAGCACTGCAGAGTGCTAACAAAAACCAGTTTCATACTTGTACAAAACTGTTGACACAGGGCCACTGACCTCAAAGCATCAGTGCCACTGTCCAACATCCTGAGCATTGAGCAAAAGATCCTCCACAGATTATTACTACTTCATCCCTCTTGATAGTACGGGTGTTTCCTATGGACTCAAAGAAACTAGCAAATCTAGGCTTTACCTGTCACCTACTGTATTCACGGCCCTTGACGCATCAAACCACCATCACCTTGCTTGCAACTCCTTGCACAGCACCGGCTTCCTCACAACTGTGACACAGCTGCCTAGCACAACCAATCCTTTGTCCTGGAAACCACCTTTGAACTTTTTGGGTGGTCATCATTCCCTTGATGACCCTTCTCCCTGGAACCTGTTTAACCTGCTTACACTCATTGTAAACATTAGATCCCAGATTGAGTTGCCATTAACCATCAAAACCACTTAGGGGCCTAGATGCTCTTTCAGCCGCCTCCTGCCATGGCCAGCCTCGCCGTGCCGCCCGGGTGGCCTGTGGCTCAGCGTCGTAGCCTGCCGCCGGCAGTGCTCCGCCTAGCCCGCCCCCGTCGGTGGCACGCTAGGGTTGTCATGTCCTCGGTCTCCTTCACAGGTAGGTTTCTCCTCCTTTTTCCTCTAAAATTCCCCCCAATCTCTTCTTGCCTAAATCCCCAATTCTAGGGTTCCTGCTTGATTACTTGCGATTAGTAATGGTTGGGCTTGCTTTAGTTCTTGATTGAGTATTAGGCGGTTTAGATAGCATCTATTGATGCTCTATGATTATTTTCTGGATGCTCAGTTTGTGCTTTGGTTCTAATGTCCTATAATTGCTCAGTTAGGTTTACTGTGAGTGTTACAACTCAAAACTATCATGAAAAAAATCTAATCCCGCCAGAACCCTTATCTCCCTGATGAGACCATGACACTACTATCTGATCCTTAGCTCATTTTCCTTCCTATGCAAGGCCATGATGATTTGGTATGAGGATATACCTAATTTCAAGTTGGATGGTAAGTGTTTGGCTTCTTTGGCTTGCTGGTGGTTTTACTCCTCTTCTCGGCTCGTCCCTCTTCTCTTCTTGGTGGTCTGCCCTTCCCTTCTTTGCTCTCTCCTCTTCTCGGCTAAACCTCCTGCTACGGTGTGTTCAACACCCTAGCCTCCTGGAACTTGTCTCCTGTAAGCTCTAGGACTTGACTACTTGTGGTCGATGGCAAGAAATGATATTATCACTACTGAGCTACCTTGCTTCGGTTTCCTACCGAGTTCCATATATATACGAGGTGAAAATGGCCACCTCATGCTTGCCCCATGGCCGATTGTGTGGATTTTTACTAGATTTCTCCACTGGATATCTATTGCAATTCGGTTGCCTTGAGAGCCAAGTAAATTTGACTTCGGTCAATTATGTGGGGCTGCTGGATATCTCATTTGATGGCTTGGTTGATCTTTTGCCTTGGTTGCCTTTATCTAAGCTAGCTCATATGAGCTACGCTAGTGCCTGGTTACTACTGTGTGCTACTCAGCTCAACTGCCTTATCCCTACTTGGCTGTGTTAAACCCTTACCTTGGTCGGCTACTACAGGATATGCTTTGGTTGATATTTCAGCTTGGTTACCTTACATGCTAAGCTATTTGTCTCTTGCCAATTTCTATGGCTTGTTAGATAACTACTCGAAGGAATGCTACCCATGGGTCAAGAAATTGACTTCGGTCAAAGTGTGCTGAGGGATAAGCATGAAGGAATGGCTGCCTTTTCTTTAGATTTTTAACCTTTTACAAAAATATTTTTAGAACAAAACTATTGGAGGCAAATTTTAGTTTAGAGAAAAATAAAATTATTTTTACCTCTCACCCCATTTCTCCCTATTTAAAATATTGTAGATTTGTCCGATACGGGTCTTAGCCAAAGTGATCCTTGGACATTTTTGGAAACAAAACATTTTCAAAAACTATTTTTAAAACTTAAAACTATTTTAGGTCATCGGCACTATTTTGCCCCCGCAGCTAAACCTGCAGATGTCGGTGGAACTGTGCCGATAAGACCACTTGTATTTCAAAATACTGTTTTCGAAAACTTTTTGCCCCCTACAGCAACGGCGTAAATCCTATGGTCTCGAGTGCCCATACTCGATGACCTCGGATGATCGCCAACATTTTCGAAAAACCTTCCCCCTCCGACTCTCGGTGTTCCTCGATGGCTCAAGACTCGAAGACCTAGGGTTTAGATGTTATATAGGTAGAATTCTAACATGTACTTTTCTTTTCTTCTTTATTCACTCTTTTGTAACAATGTTGTTGTATAAGACCTTTGTAATATTCATTATTCAATGAAGTTAAGTTTCAATCATGAACATGTGTATGACGATGTATGCAATAAATTAAATGTATGCCATGATTGCACAACCAATTCCTCCCCCTCTTCCTCTAACTCTCAACGTAACTCTTGCCGTTCCTCGGTAGATTTGGGTCAACTCAGCAATGCAAGTTGACCTGACCCCAACTCACGACACTTAACGGTAACCTAGAAACTAGGGTTTTCACAAAAATAGATACATAATCCTATGCAAAATTAGAAATCCCCCATTGACGATGACATGGCACCCGGGTATCGTCAAGGCGAACGAATCCGGCCCTCTGGACATAGGGTGGGCCGGGCCGGCTACTCGGAGTCCGACTTCTACACGGGGGCACCTCATTGACTTGGAGTACAAGACAGGGATAAGTACGTATCCGGCAATCCCGGATTCTGTTGTAACTAATTAGGAAACCAATCTGTGAACCGATTCGGACTCTTGTAACCCTACCCAGGTCACCTATATAAGGCTCGGCAGGGATCCTCTGATCGGTATGTTCATATATGCTCTCGTATTCCCTTCCACACAAAGCCCTAGCAACCTTGAGGTCTGTTCTCGAGGACTTACGACACTCGGGATTCAAGTAATACCAGCCACCAAATACAGGACGTAGGGTATTACCTCTTCTTGAGGGCCTGAACCTGTCTAAACTTTGTCTCCCGTGTGCACCCATCTAGATTTGCTGTGCGTACGCTGCCCCATATTTACTATTGTCAGATTAGAACATCGACAGCTGGCGCGCCAGTTAGGGGAGGTGCGCATAGATCCATCCGTACAGATCCAGATGGGTCTCTTCGACAACAACGACGGCTTCGTTCCGAGCAGCATTATGAGATGTGCTTCCCTGGACGTTGCCCCCGATCCAGGATAGCTTTTCTGATTCGAAAAGTTAGAATTCATCACCAACAAGATCGGCAAGCTTCACCTCTGCAATTCGGCTCCCTGCCGATCAACGGAGGCTTCACCAACATCTTCACTCGGACTCACCCCCGAGTCCGCGCCTTCGGCTCCTCTCCCCAGGGACGGGGCTATACCGAAGTCAGATCTGCTGTTCGCGCACGGGTTCTCACCCGTCGAACAGGGATCCCGACTGGTTGCTGCGATCGATTCTCTGCTGCCTGTCTTTGAGTATGGCTCGGACGACTTTGAGAGCTCGGGTAGTCACCACCCTTCCTGGGAGGTCTTTATGGCCAATCCTGACTCGCTGCTCAACGACCATGACCAGTTAACCCCCCATTGCGGAACAAACACCTGCTGAGCTTGAAGCCACTCGGCTTCACCTTTTTGCTAAGGAAGAAGAACTGGTCGAGCAGCAGACCATGCTCGCTCGTCAACGCAACAAGCAGCAGTGTAAGGAGGACATGCGAGATCGCGGACGCCAGGTCCATAACCCATTCTGCATGCGTGAAAGGGACGGCATCCAGATATTTCCGCTCCCCAGTCACAATGTCGTCGCCGCCACGGTGGCGGCATGTGCCATCAATATCCCTGAAGGCACCCCAGGTCACGACGAGCTCCGATGGCTCCGGATCCTGCTGGAGGAAGCAGCCCTCCAACAAACTGCGATCTCCGAGGACCGTGCGGTTTTCTCTGTGAGCGCCAGGAGTCGGCGCTCCCCTCCAGGGGACGCACCCGCCGCGGAGGGTCACCATGCCGACCCCAACCGTCACCGGCCAGCCGGAGTGGTACGCAACCGACTCGGGCCGAACCGTGACGCACGGGATACCATTGCTGCAAGAAACCGTGCCCGTCAGGGTGCGGACAAAAATGCTCACCAAGCTGGGTCGGTCCATAGCCGACTCGGACCAGACCGCGATGTGTGGAACCCCCTTGCTGCTGGACGAAACGTTTGTCAGGATCTAGAGAGGGACAACCGCAATAACTGCCATGGCGATAGCAATGAACGCAGCGCTACTAGCCATGGTCGCTCCTCGACCTCCTCTAGTATGGAGTACGTCAGTCCGATGGCATTCGGTCCCCGCATCCACATCGTCATTTTCCAGACGCGGTTCCGGATCACCGGCATCGACAAGTACATGGGCGAAACTTGGCCAGATATCTGGCTGGCAGACTACCACACAGCGTGCAGGACTAATGGAGGCAACGATTATGTTGCAATTCACTACTTGCCCCTGTTTTTAGCCGACTCAGCTCGAGCCTGGCTCACCAGCTTGCCTCCGAGTTGCATCCAGTCATGGTCTAACCTTGAAACCCTTTTCGTGAACAACTTCCAGGGCACCTATAATCGGCCCGAAAATGCGTGGGATCTTCACAGTTGCACCGAAGAGGCAGGCGAGACCCTCAGAGAGTACATCCAACGCTTCTCCAAGAAGAAGAACTCTTTGCCAGAGGTCCGAGAAGGAGATGTCATCACTGCCTTCTCTAAAGGTGTACGAAGCACTGACCTCATCCACAAGATTGCACGTAAAAACCCCCAAACTACGCGCGAACTCTTCGATATCGCCAACAACTTCGCGACCGGTGAGGAAGCTGTTCGCAGCGCGACCAAAGACGACAAGGACAAGGGCAAGGCGCCGAGTCTCCCGAGGCAAGGGATCATCACAGGTCGCCCAGGAAGAAACACCGGAAGCGCAAGGGCGGCGACCTCGTTGCTGCTACTGACCGCGTTCCACAGCGCCGATCTCCGCGCAGCAACGCCACTTTTGAGGAAATGATGAGTCAGCCATGCCATTTTCATGGGCCAAAGTCCAACCACGTCACGCGTGACTGCAATCTCCTGAAGAATTTGAACAAGCATTTCGTCCACGACCGGAACAAGAAAGAACCCCCTCCAGATGAAGGTGACGAGTTCCCGAAGGAGACCGCTTGTTTGATGATCTTCGGTGGCCCTAACGGTTACGAGTCTAAACGCCGCCAAAAGATCACAGAACAAGAGGTTAATGCAGTCGAGCCAGCTGTTCCTTAATACCTCCGGTGGTCCGAGTCCATAATTACCTTTAGTCGCTCGGACCACCCCGACTACATACCTCACCCGGGCAGGTTCCCCTTGGTGGTGGACCCAATTGTCTGTGGCGTCCACCTCACCAAGGTTCTCATGGATGGCGGAAGTGGTCTAAACATCCTCTATGTCAAGACCCTTGACGACATGAAGATCTCATGCGCGGACATCAAGCTCACCGGGGCACCCTTCCACGGGGTTGTGCCCGGTAAGATGGCAATTCCACTCGGGCAAATCAGTTTGCCCGTCACTTTCGGTACTCTCGACAACTTCCGGAACGAGACCCTCACCTTTGAAGTCGTTGACTTCTCGGGTTCATATTACACCATCTTGGGGCGCCCCTGCTATGCCAAATTCTTGGCTGTCCCCAGCTATGTCTACCTGAAGCTCAAGGTGTCGGGTCCCCACGGGATAATAACGGTGCAAAGCAGCTTCCAGCACGCTTACCCGTGTGACTTGGAAAGCTGCAACCTTGCCGCGGCCCAAATCGCTGCGGTCGAGCTTGACAATCTCAAGTCGGCCGTGGTCGAGGAGGCGCCCCCGGCCAAAAAGGCTTCAGCAGCGACATTATTCCAGTCGGCACGGGATACTAAGGCGATCCAGCTTGATCCGAAAGACTCCTCCAAAACAACGTAGATCGGGACTACGCTCAGTGACAAATAGGAAAGCGCGCTCATCAGCTTCCTCCGTGATAACCGGGATATTTTCGCTTGGACACCCTCTGACATGCCTGGAGTTCCACGGGAGGTTGCCGAGCACTCCCTAAATATCCGACCAGGTGCTAAGCCGGTCAAACAGCGTTTGCGTCGCTTTGCTGAGGATAGGCGAGTAGCAATAGGAGAAGAGATAGCCAAGCTCTTGTCGGCTGGCTTTATCAAAGAAGTGTATCATCCCGATTGGTTAGCGGACCCAGTCCTTGTTCACAAAAAGAATGGAAAATGGAGGATGTGTGTTGATTATACGAGTCTTAACAAAGCATATCCCAAAGATCCATTCACTCTGCCTCGCATCGACCAGGTGGTTGACTCCACCGCCAGCTACGAAACTTTATGCTTCCTCGACACCTACTCGGGTTACCATCAGATCAAGATGAAAGAGGAGGACCAAATCAAAACTTCGTTCATCAACCCGTTCGGGGCCTTCTGCTACGTTTCCATGCCTTTCGGCTTGAAAAACACCGGTGCTACGTATAAACGGTGCATACAGTACTGCCTCCAGGGGCAGATCGGTAGGAACGTGCAGGCCTACATTGACGATGTGGTGGTCAAATCCGAGAAGAAAGAAGATCTTTTAACAGACTTGGCAGAAACGTTTACCAGCCTCTGACGATTCAACATGAAGCTTAACCTGGAGAAATGTGTCTTTGGAGTTCCTTCGGGAAAGCTACTCGGTTTCATTGTCTTCGAATAGGGAATTGAGGCTAACCTGGAAAAGATCGACGCTGTCATCAAGATAGGGCCGCTGAAAAACCTCAAAGACGTCCAACGACTCACCGGATGCATGGCTGCTCTTAGCCGATTCATCTCCCGACTCGGCGAAAGGGCCCTGCCCCTCTACAAACTCATGAAGAAGTCGGACAATTTCACTTGGACCCCTGAGGCTCAAGGTGCCCTCGACAGGCTTAAGAAACTACTGACCACAGCTCCAATATTGGTCCCACCAATGCCCAATGAGCCACTGATTCTTTACATCGTGGCAACCACTCAGGTGGTCAGCACCGTCCTGGTTGTTGAACGCCCTGAGCCGGGCCACATCCAGAAGGTTCAATGGCCAGTCTACTTCACCAGTGAAGTACTTTCTGAGTCAAAGACGCGATACCCACAAATACAAAAAATCATCTATGCGGTGTTTATCACGTCTCAAAAGTTGGTTCACTACTTTCAAGCGCATCCGATCTCGGTGGCCAGTTCTTTCCCGATCGCCGATGTCATCAACAATCAGGACACCACTGGACGGATTGCAAAGTGGGCTATGGAGCTGTTGGCATTCAACATCATCTATACTCCCCGCACGGCTATCAAGTCCCAGGCTCTTGCCGACTTCGTAGCCGAGTGGACAGAAGTCCAATCCCCACCCTTTATCATCGACCTCGAACACTGGACTCTCTATTTCGATGGCTCGCTGATGCTTCAGGGCGTGGGGGCTGGCATCGTATTCATCTCTCCAACAGGAGAACACTTTAAGTATGTGCTGCAAATCCACTTCCCGGCATCTAACAACATCGCTGAGTACGAGGCCTTGCTACATGGCCTACGTATTGCAACCTCACTCGGGATTCGCCGACTCCTCGCCCGCGGGGACTCGGAGCTGGTTGTTAGGCAAGTCATGAAGGAGTGGTCATTCAGAGAACCCACCATGGAAGCCTACTGCCAAGAGGTGCGCAAACTTGAAGCCAAGTTCGACGGACTCGAGATCACGCATGTCCTCCGCCGAGACAATGAGGCTGCAGATGCACTCGCAAAACTGGGGTCTAGTCAGGATGTCATCCTGGTTGGAGTTTTCCTCCAGGAATTGCGCACGCCCTCTATCAAGGTGGAAGCTGCATCCAAGGCCGAAGACCCACAATCGAAGGAATCTGATGACGGTCAACAGCTTGTGCAAGAAGTCCTAGTCGTTAACCCAGACTGGACAACACCTTTCCTTGACTACATCTTACGGGACACGTTCCCACAGGACCAGACAGAGGCGCGATGCCTTGCCAGGCGAGCCAAAGCCTATGTTGTCATCAATGATGAGCTTTATAAAAAGAGCACTTCTGGAGTACTCCAGCGGTGCATATCTCAAGACCAAGGGAAACAGCTGTTGCACGACATTCTCGGGAATCTGCGGACACCACGCGGCACCAAAGTCGCTAGTCCGGAAAGCTTTCCGACAAGGTTTTTACTGGCCGACTGCCGTCTTAGACGCCGAGGACATCGTGCGTACTTGCGAGGGGTGCCAGTACTTTGCTCGGCAGACACACTTGCCGGCTCAGGCTCTCCAAACTATCCCGATCACTTGGCCCTTTGCCGTTTGGGGTTTGGACATGGTCGGTCTCCTAAAGAAGGCTCCCGGGGGCTATGCGCACCTTTTTGTCACTGTCGATAAGTTCACCAAATGGATTGAAGCCAAGCCAGTTGGCACGATCACGTCAGACCAGGCTGTCGAGTTCTTCTTAGACATCGTCTACCGTTTCGGCGTTCCCAACAGCATCATAACGAATAATGGCACTCCGTTCACCGGCGGCGCCTTTCTCCAATTCTGCGATGACTACAACATCGACCTCAACTTTGCCGCGGTAGCACACCCACGCACCAATGGTCAGGTTGAGCGGTCCAATGGCCTGATTATGCAAGGCCTCAAGCCTCGGATCTTCCAGCGCTTGAAGAAGTTCACGGGTAAATGGGCAGCCGAGTTACCCTCGGTGCTTTGGAGCCTGCGAACCAGACCCAACCGGTCAACCGGCTACACGCCTTTCTTCATGGTCTACGGAGCTGAGGCCGTGCTCCCGACTGACTTAGATTACGGATCTCCGCGCCTTCGCGCATATGCTCAACACCAGTCGGAGGAAGCCTGACAGGACGCTCTGGATCAACTTGAAGAAGCAAGAGGAGTCGCTTTACTTCAGTCGGCCAAGTACCAGCAGGGCTTACGATGTTATCACAGCTGACACGTCCGCGGACATGCATTCAATGTTGGCGACTTGGTCCTATGCCGAGTCCAGTCCAGCAAAGACCAGCACAAGCTCTCACCACCATGGGAGGGCCCATACGTGATCGCTGAAGTACTACGCCCAGGGGCTTACCGACTAAAGGACAACAACGGCAATATCATCACAAACGCATGGAACATTGAACAACTACATCGCTTTTATGCTTAAACTGTTATATTCCAACTTTTTGGACATATGAATAAATATATCCTTTTTCGTTCCACTAGAAATAACTTCCAGAGTTCCCGACTGGCCCGCTATGCACGCTCACAACCACACATAGCGGACACTCGGCGATTACACCCTCCGGGTGCGCTCAGTCACACTCGGCTTTTTCACTCGGACAATTCATTTTAGTACTGTGTATACAGTCCAATGTCAACTATTTGTTTTCGATCGCCAGTTTATGCCACAACCCTACGCTACACGGGAAACAGCTCACGACTAACCCCTATGCAAAAGGGAGCTACAACGGATCGACAAGAGTACACACAACGGATTAACATACACATGAACAAATCTTATTGTGAAGGAAATTGGCAAAGTCAAATCTATTGCAAAACGAATGTAACAAAGATCCACTCGAATTCCCTGAGCACCTGACCTACATATTTTACATGTTTTCTCCTACAAACCGGCACGGTCGATAAGGGAATTCGCCGTGGCTTCAACCGTCGTCGTCAGCCCCGGGACGTCTTCATCGAGAACGTCGGCGGCGTATCCCTCCCCAATTGCTTCCATGTCAAGCAACGGGTAATGTGACTTGGCCACCGCGAGTGACAGCACGGTCCTGGATCGCGTGGCCTCCGACTGCAGCTGTTTTGCCCGGTCCGGCACCTGCCGAAGACGCTCCGCCACCATGTCCGCATGGTCTGGTACCGGGTTGTCCTCCCAAAGGGCGTCGCAAGCCACGCGACCCGCCGCCTGCAAGGATTCGGCCAGCTCGCTGACTTTCCTGAGATGGCTTTTGAAGGCTACAAAGGCAGAACAGGGGCGTAAGCAAAACGAACAGCAGTCCCCGGCTGGCTACCGCCCGAGTCAAAAAACTCACCAGCCTCGGAGTCTGCGGCCCTCTTATCCGCCACCTCGACAGCCTCCAGTGAGTCCGCGGCCCTCTTGTTTGCCGTCTCAACAGCCTCCAGAGCCCGCCTCAGGCTACCATCCATGATTGCCGCCTCGTTCTCCAGGTGCTCTACCCGGGCCCTTTCTGCCCCGAGCATCTCCTGAAGCTTGGGGGCCCTGTCCTCGACGGAATCAAGTTCCCGGACACGGGCCTTCATCGCATCAAGCTCCACCTTGAGGTGGGCGGCCTCATTTTCAGCAGCTACAAGAAAATGAGTCAGCACAGCGAGAAGCAAAAATAACCAAAAGAACTCGGCTTCCTTACCTTTAGCTCGAGCAGCTTGAGAGAGGCCCGTCCTCGGGGCGGTGATTTCAGCCCCGCGCTTGTGGGCCACATCCTCAGCCACCTGAAGGCTCCCTGTCAGTTTATCCCACTCGGCCTTGCGAAGGTCGAGTTGGTCAAAGACCGACAGCCGCTCCTGAAGAAAGACGGTCTTGTCCTGCGACCGTCGATTCAGCTTCTGCAAAGAAGAAGCAATAAAAGTTAGCCACCCGGGAAGAATCATCAAGACCCTCCGCTGGGTCCCTCGGACCCAGCGAAGGCTCGGGGGCTACACCCTCCAGAGTAAAGTCTACGGGAAAAGAAAAGGAGCCTCTGCTCGACTACTCTAGTCGACCGAAGGCTCGGGGGATGCACCCTCTAGTGCACCCAGAGCAAAGTCTACGAAATACACAAAGGATCCTTCGCCTGATTATTCCAGCCGGCCGAAGGCCCGGGGGGCTACTCCCCTGCAGGTGTACCTTGGATACACCCATAGACGACAAATAAAAACACGCAAGGGCAAAAATCTTACATGCATCAGTGGACGCAACCTACCGTTCAGTAGGTTGGCACCTTCCTTCACCGTCTTCATCAGAGCCGGGAGCATCTCTCCGAGTTGGGCGGCAACGTCCATCCCATCGTTCCACTCCTCTTCCTCCCGAACGTCGTCGATCTCCTGGATGATTAGGCTCGGCCGTGCGGGGTCTGAGTAGCGGATCCGGAGCGGCTGGATCGCCAGTTCAGAGCTCGGTGGACGAGGTGTAACATGGCCAATGTCCTCCATCGTGGGTGGCAATTTGAGATTGCCCCGACAGTCCGGCGAGGGGGCTCCCGACGAACCCGGACCCGCATCCCCTGACGTAGCCGGGGCCGGTGCTCCGGCGAGGGGCTCCTCTGACTGAGGAGCAGAAGGTGGGGCCGAAGATACACCACCGCATTCGGGAGAAAGCCGCAGGGGCGAAGTCGCAGCCACCCTCGGAGACGAAGGCCGGGCGTCTGGTCCTAGCGGGTTCTCGCCTTGATCGGACCCTGGGGCACTCGACGACGCCTTTGGGACGTCCCCCGTCCTTTGCGCTCTACAAAAGGCACTCGGGCATGTTAGCTCAGAAGACAAAAACAAGCAAACACTCACCAAAAGGCTTACTTGGCAGATCGGGGGACGGGAACACACTTCCTGGACCCCGAGGCTTGCTGCTTTGGTGCAGCGGCTATCGGAGTCAGCGATGTCGCAGATCCGCCTTGATCCCCGAAGGCGGCGTCAGCGGTCCTCTTCTCCCCCTGGCCGGGGGGAACTTCATTTCCTACCGCTTGAGGAACCCCCTTTGGGGCGACAGTCGGCGCCATCGGGTCAGGATTGGCAGAGGAGCCGTCCTGCCCTACTGGAGTAGCGCCTGCAGGCGGCCTCCGCCTCCTAGACATCCTGAGCAGGGCATCGTCATCCTCTTCCTCCTCTTCTTCCAAGACTGGCGCACTTGGCGGAGGAGCGCTGGGTGCCACATCGGTGGCGGTAGGCGCTTTCCCCTTTGAAGACCTGGCTCCGAAAGAAGAGGCACCAGCCGATCCCTGTGGCAGTGGCCCGCCACTAGAGACATCGACATACTGCGGCTGGTTCCAGATTTCGTTCTTTGGGAGGGGAGCATTGGAGCTGAAGCCGAAGAGAATCTGCAAAGTCAGAAAACACAAAGGAAACCCGAGTCAGACTCGGTGGCACAACAAATGAGATGAGTCGGGAGATTGACTGCTTACCTGGCTTGGGGGATTCGATCTGCTGAAGGGCAGCGGCCGTCCGGAGAGGTCCAGGTTTGTCCCCTGAGCCATGAGTTTCTCAACTCGGCATTGGACATCCTCCTCCGAGAGTTCCTCGGAGGATTCTCGGGTCGCATCCTGCTCGCTGGCGTATTCAAACATCGGGTGAGCCCTTAGCTTCGCGGGCTGCACTCGCCACCGGATGAAGGTGGAAATGACGATGACCTCGGTGACCCCGTCTTTGTTTGCCTCGGCGAGCTACGACATGATGACTGCTATTCCGTCCTGCTCCCGGTCTAGTGGTGGCTCGAACCAGCTCGGCTTGACCTCCGGGGGCTGACCCGTGAACGTCGGGAGCGACGACGTGGGATTGGCACAGTAGAACCGATTCGCATGCCATCCCTTGTTGGAAGTTTGCAGCGGCAGGCTCAGGTAGTGCTTCGCCACTTCGGACCTCAGTTGAAACCCGGCGCCTCCCACCACGGCCGGATTGTCCTTGCTTGGCTGCAGCTTCACGATGAAGATGTGCTTCCATAGTGCGAAGTGTGGCTCGATGCCGAGGAAGCACTCACACAATGTGATGAAGCACGTGACATCGAGCATGCTGTTAGGGTTGAGGTTGTGGAGCTCTAGCCCGTAATAGTAGAGTAGACCTCGCAAGAAGGGGTGCGCGGGCACAGAGAAGCCCCGCTGGAAGAAGGAGCCGTGGACGACCATCTCGCTCGTGTTTGGGGTGGGGAATTTTTCCCCTCCAACGGCACGCCACTCGATCAGCTCTTTCAGCGGTAGCACTCCCGACCTCGCCATGGCCCTTAGTGGAATCTCGGTCGCCGTCGATTTCAGCCAAGGGGCCATCGGATCGACGGGGGCGGCCTTCTCGCTCAGCAGCTTCCACACCAATGCGTCCTCCTCCGCTTCGGTTGGATTTGCTTCCCACTCGGGGGAGTGCATTCGATGCCGGCGAAGCGGAACTAAGGTTTTGGTGTGCGGCGGCGCTCTCGAATCGATTGGGCACAGGGAAGACAAAGGGAATTTAGGCGCAAAGGAGACAAAGCGTGCACTGGAAGGGGTGAGTGGACCCCGTCATTTTCCTGGTCTTATAAAGGGGAACAGTTTGGGCAGTGCGACTCTTCCGCTTCCGCACACGCGCGATTTTCCCACCCCTACGATGTGCCTCTTCGGATTCTATTAACGCAGAGTAACGGCCCACGTCGCGGCTCTTCAGCGCCCATTACGCGGCTTCGCCACGATCTGCGCCATTTAACAAAAGGGATCCAACGGTGGGCCTTCCGGGGTTAAATAGCCATTTGGATACTCCCCGCATAAATAGCAACTGTAACGTACCTGCAACGGGTCACTAGTCGGTTACCGATTAAGTCGGAACCGAACGTTACGGTTTTGAAGGGTTTCAAGGATTGGCCTCCAGCAGGAACGCCACGGAGCCACCGGTTCCTCTACCCAGACTTTTCGAGAACTTCATTTGGGATTTCCGGGGTCTGGGATTTCCGAATTCAGCGGAATGTCTGGGTATCAGGCTTCGTCACTCGGGAACCTATGCGCCGTAACTCGTATGCTGGTTCCGACGCGAATTTTGGAGGCATTCCCTGAGAGGGACACCAACTGGACCTGAGCCACTCGGGAAACCAGATGCTACTCGGGAATTCAGTCGGGATCCATGGTATGTCCCACGCTGGGCTATCAGCCGGCCTCTGTCCTTCAGGATAGATCAGATACCACCAGGATTTACCCGCTATTAACTCACCTGCCATGATATTCCGGCCTTACGGGTGAATATCACTTGGCTCATTATTGTCTTTTCCGCAGGAGTTCTATGATTCCCTCACAATCTCCCTGCAAACGATAAAACGGCGCACTCATGCGGATTTCACTCGGGAAACTTGCCCAAGGGAGAAGGCGGACAGCAGCCAGATCGTGAAGGAGTCAGGGGCTACTGACGATGACATGGCACCCGGGTATCGTCAAGGCGGACGAATCCGGCCCTCTGGACATAGGGTGGGCCGGGCCGACTACTCGGAGTCCGACTTCTACACGGGGGCGCCTCATTGACTTGGAGTACAAGATAGGGATAAGTACGTATCCGGCAATCCCGGATTCTACTGTAACTAATTAGGAAACCAATCTGTGAACTGATTCGGATTCTTGTAACCCTACCCGGGTCGCCTATATAAGGCCCGGCAGGGATCCTCTGATCGGTATGTTCATATACGCTCTCGTATTCCCTTACACACAAAGCCCTAGCAACCTTGAGGTCTCTTCTCGAGGACTTGCGGCACTCGGGATTCAAGCAATAGCAGCCACCAAACACAGGACGTAGGGTATTACCTCTTCTTGAGGGTCTGAACCTATCTAAACTTTGTCTCCCATATGCACCCATCTAGATCTGCTGTGCGTACGCTGCCCCATATTCACTATTACCGGATTAGAACACCGACACCCATCATCCCTCGTTAGGTTGGGTTCAGTTGTGTTATTTGTGATGTTAGTTACTTTGCATTCTCCAACATATGTGTGAGGGATTTCTAAATTTGCATTGAATTATAGTACAATAGATGTGGTTTATATTTTTTTTAGATAATAGAAGAGAACTCTCTACCAGCCTTTGCACCTAGGGGTGCACACAACATGAAATGTGATTATTATATTTATTAGTGTGATATATATTGTGAAATGCATGCGTTGCACATGTCTGAGTGCTAGTCTCGTGAGATGTTCAAGCAATGCATTGAAGGATTTAATTCAAGATAAATTTTAAGACACTCCTGAATTATTATGGATTGTTCGTTACTTTGATCTAACGGCTAGGGTGATAAATTACCACGTAGAGGGTAAGAGGTCACTTTGACCTTCTCAAGTTCAATGGGGTCTTTCACGTCATTATTTGACCTTAATTGTCAAGAGTTAAAAGGAAAGAATCAATGTCTAGAAGAAAAGAAACCCATCTGAGTTAGGAGTAATACTCATTATCAGTGCAATATCGAAATATTAATGGGGCTCATATATGACATGGATAGACCATGTAAAAGAATATATTTCAAGTTTTTTATTTTGAGTTTGTTCAAAAGTAACAATTTGATAGGAAATTCTAAATTAAGTTTAACAAACATATCAAATTATCCCTTTTTAAAATGATACTTAATTATTATGGATTTTTTGACATACGTTAAATTTGATAACTAACTTTATAAGTTTCTAATCAAGTGTTGTTTGTATCCAAAATCCAACATTTTGTTTCAATCTATTATAATATTTCAAAATAAACCATCATTCCCATATATGTACCATTTTAAGTTTCATATTAGCGTGGAATACATATTTTAACTTCAAAATTATGGCTTGTATTCTTTTTGGAAACTATTTGATCTAGCTGTGTAAGATCCACGTGTGCACTCGGGCGCGATTATTACGGACTGCTATTAGTTATTATGGAAGGATTTTCTGCCTATTTAATACCTTACTAAATAAGTTGTTGGTTACCTTATAGCATTATTTGCATTAAGGCCAAAACTAACCTCCAACAATCAACGGCTCGGATTAAAACCTCATCTTACCTCTAGTGAGGTAAAGTGGAGAGTCTTAGAAGAGCTCTTAATTCAATCACTTGTCTATCCAAAGAGATTTGGGGTCGGATTAAAAGGTATCCAAATAAGTCATACACTCGTACTGGATGGAAGGGATATAACTGTTGTATGCAGTGTTGTACATACTCTGAGATCTTGTATTGATTAGTCTTATGCATTTGCTGCAACAAATTCCTAATCCATCTAATCCACACATTCCTCTCCATCGATAGGGAACTAGAGACGTGAACTGGCGTTCATTAGGACGAGACTACGACAACAGAGGTAGAGCGCTACAGCAAGCGATGGCCGAGGCTAGCAGCGGGGTGCCACATATGGCATTGTGTGGCGAGCAACATTAACTCTTCCTAGTTTTGGAAATATTTCAGTGGAACGAAAATATCAAAATTTCAGCAATTCGAACATTAATTTGTTTAAACCGTCAAGACTTCCATTTGAAGTTTGAATTTTTTTTCAATCACAGTATAATAGGAATCTCTAGTGTGATTGGAACAAGGAGAAAATAGCCTAGTGGGAAGAGCTTACCATTCCATACTGAATAATCATTGTGCAAATTCTTTCTTTACTGTCCACTCGTAATCGGAATTAAAATTGCAACATTTGTTCGCTTGGTTTGGGATTTACAACAGTTTTGACCCTTCAAAATCCCAATTAAACTGATCTTTTTAATAGAATTGTTTCAACACCTAACATGATTACTAAGGGGAGCATGTCGGCAGGAGGCGGGTATGTGCTTGAAACTCACCTCCTCCTCCTTACGGCCTTTCTTGCCTCTGACGAGCTCTAGCGAGGAGCCGAGGACTACTTTCTAAAACTCGAAGATGCTTTTGAAACATCAAATTTCAAACCCGCTTGAAATTTAAAGTTTTGATATGAAATTCAATTGAAAAATCTTCCATAACTCAACACTTCGGTATAAAATGGTCCTGAAATTTCTTTAAGCTTGAAGTTTTTGAATTTCAGTTCAGATACTCTGAAACATGCATTTTACTTGTTGAGACACTGAAATATGCACATATTCCTTTTAAACTGGCCTAGAGCTTGTTTTGAAACCCCCATGAGACATGGATGAAATATCCTTCAAACTTGAAACTTGAATGGGACTTACTAAAACTTCCATATGTAGTTTTCTGACGGGATACCATTCTATAGTCGCTTTTTGCTCACATTACTTTGTCATGTTGTAACAAGCGTGATTCTCAATGGTCTCAACGAAATTAAAGTTTTTCAAAACTTGCTTCATGTACATGAATTTCACAAAAAAATGCCATTACCAAATAAATACAAGGAATTAGGGTGTTCAAAAGGAACCCTATCTACAAAAGCCAATATATATCTTGAATAGGCTGATTTCTATAACTTTCTCTCTCTATGGAAATTGGACACGAGACTGCATTCTTGAGGAATTGAGAAGAAGAAAAATTGTGTTGCATCCTAAGTTAAAATGAGGTAGTAGAAGACCCGTGAGTGGTGTTCTACAAAATTCACCCTCTGATAGCTTCTAGGGGTGGCCCAGCGTTCTTCATTTCACGGTGCCTAAGAATGAAGTCATTTGTTACTCAAGTACATGCCAACCACGCATCTTCAAGCTAGTTAAATTATTGGCTCAAGTTGCACCAGTTTAACCAACTTTCCATGTGAAGAAATACATAATTAAGCTTGACTAGTCGAAAGGGATTAGTGCATAACCTGAATGTGATCGGTGACTGTACCCACAAAAGCCTCCTTTTTTTAACAGATCCTACGTGTCATGACTTGTCTCCACTTTCTCGTTGGATTTAGATTTTGATCATGTACGTCCTGCTGACTGTTCTAAAGAAAACTTCCGTGACGCCCTTCTCCCCATCCCATCGCACGACGGCTGAAAGTGCATCTTGATCTGTTAAGTGAGTTTTGATGATTAATAAAAAAATTATTAAGGGATTAATGTGTGCATCAAGATGTTGATCAGGATTTTAGTTCCCAAGGCAAATTGGAACAGACGTTGACAACCCCTAAATAGATTGAAAAAAAGATTACATACAATTAAGAAGGTCAAGAACCTTTTCTAATCCTTTCCTAGCTGTATTATAAAGGGGGAGCTAGTCAACAGCATGGAAGAAGATAACTTGCTGAGTGCTCAATGAAAATCCTTTCTAAAAAACTTTGAAAAACTCTATACACCAGACTTTAGAGGTTATCTGGAATGTTCAGACCAGTCGGCTGGAATGTTCAAGTGTGTGTGAGTGTTGGTTCCAGCACGCTAAGTGTTGACCCAAACCCTCTGAAGTGAGGTTTGACCGGAGTATCTGAAACCTTTCAGAGCTTCTGTCCAGAGATCTTTTTCAACCCGGACCTTCCTAGTGGATGTCATCCGAACTATCCGAAGTCCAAAAAATAGCTTTGTCAAAAGTGTTTCTTGTTGTCTAGAACTTCCGACTAAGGTTGCCCGGACACTCCGAGTGGCAACAAAGAGTATTTACCGAAGCCCTGGCTTCATCGGACCTTCCGAGGGAAGTTCGTCCAGAACATCCGAACCATAACTTAGCTTCTGTTCGAATGCTTTCTTTTGTCCGGACCTTCATGGTCCCGCTTCTTCAAGGAAACCAAGTTGGCTCTATTTTACCTGTTTGGGACCTGTGTGAGGCTCTTATTGAACCTACGAGTCAATTTGTGTTTCGGGATAGAAGAGTTGTTTTCATTCAGAACCACTGCGTTATTTTGGTCTAGACCCTCCGGGTCATAGATTTTCCTGAGGTTTTGAACTGTTCCATATGTCAGAGCTGCACCCTCCGAGAAGTTGTTCATAATAGTTCCTCTCGTGCAATCCAACGATCTTGGATTCTGAATTTGCAGGACTGGTGATAGTCCCTGCAATCTTTGGTTGTTCCCCGTTGCTACTAAAGATAGTGTCTTGATCTGGTTTTCTCTTACCAAAACTAGTATAAAAGTCGATAAGTGATTCCGTCCGTTCGCTATCAAAAATTTCATCTGTGCCAAAGCCACTAACTCTCCAACAAAGCCACTAACTCTCCAATTCATCATGTCTTGCCAAAAATAGAGCTGCGGCTTATGAATTGGAGCTTTCTTCTTCACTACTCAGAATACACCATATCTCCCCTATATCATAGCTGAGGCAATGCCTTTGTCCTTCCGTAACGGAAATTCAACTTGAAGATCTTGAGTTACACAATAATCTTTCTCGTAGGGAGCACCCAATTCACATTCTTGCCAAAGCCAAGCGCAAAACCCGGCATCAATTTCTCAAGTTCTAGAAGGTTCGATAGAGCAACCCTACTGAAGACAAAGCTATTTGGAAGTGCGAAGATCTACGTCGAGTTGGATGTCTCTCTTTTTTCTAACCATTAGGAATCTCGGGACGAGAATCTTTTAAGGGGGGCGGTAGGTTTTGTAATGACCCTTTTCTTAAAACATGAGATCATTGAAGCTCATCATGCATAAAAATATTTTTTCTCATCTCATGCATGGATATAAATCATTCAAAATGACTAACCTCAAAAAACCCTAAAATCTAGATCTAGAAACAACCTTTAATAAAATTTTGAAACCAAATTTCTCTAAATCTCACTTCATTAATTTTTATAAGACTTAAACACTTCATATAAGTCATACAAAAAATTTCAAGTCATTTGAATTTGTATTGCATATTTAAAGAAACGTTTTTCTAAAATATTTTATTTCGGACAAAACAGAAATATGTTAATTGAATGGATTTATTCTTCTTCAAATTTTATAAAGAATTGTATTTGAGAGTTATATACATCTCTAAGCTCAAATATAACTTTTTCAAAAATATTTGCAAATTATTTGAACTACTTGTGTTCAAAACCTATTTTGGGACAATATTACACTAATAATTAAATAACAACCCAAAATAGAGTATTTTAACTCAAAAGAATATGTGGATAGCATATATGCCATAAGGAGTCTCTACAAAAACTTTCAAAAATTTAAAACTAGGGCTAAAACAGATAAGAAAAATAAAAACAAGTAGAAAAGAGCCCCTCTTACCTTTTTAGGCTACTGGCTAGTCTATCTTCCCTCTCCACCCTGAGCTGAGGCCCAGCGTCTTCACTGGCCGCACATGGCACCGTCTTCCTTTGGCCACTGACTTGCGAGGCCCACCCGCAGGCAACCTCTACACGTCAGGACGCGTGTCCGAGCTCAGTGAGCTCGTTGCTGGTGCTCTTCATCTTTCCCTCTTCCCCGAGCTCCTCCAAGCCCTTTGTTTCTCCATTTTCCCCTTGGCACATCCGCTTTCCCTTTTCTCCATCTTCTTCACCACCCTATGGAACCGAAACCCTAGCTCCTCTACCTCATTTTCTCCGGTGAACCGAGCTTCTCCACAGTGACCTCCCAACCCCGACAGCACGCTCCTCTGCTCCTCCTCCACCGTAGAACCCCATCTACTTCCACCTTGACGTTACCTCTCCTTTTTTATGCTGTGCTCGATGTGCAGGAAGGAGCTCGTGGACTAGGCCATCTTCCCCATCACCGGTGGGATCTACAGCACCATCTACCCTCTACTCCAGCAGACACTGAGCTTCCATTCCACCTCCTTTGACCTCCTGGAGCTCCCCCTTTTCCTCCCGACTGTCTGTAGGAGCCGCCAAGGCCACCATCAGCATCGTCGACGCATGCTGACCGGCCTTGGCTTCTTAACCAACACCCCAAGCCACCCAAATTCAGCCACGGTGCTTGTGCTTATCTACCTCGCGGTGAGCTCTGGCAACCGTCATCCTCCCTGCCATCCTTACTACTCCCCCTTACTGTGCTTTTGGCTGTGGCCGGAATCGCCGCACTGTGCCACTTGAGCCCAGCAAGCTCGACCAGTCTGACCAGAGTCACAAACCGAATGGGGCAGTCAAACCACTGAACATTACGGTCAGCACGGTCTAACCGTATATGTATGGTTCAAATATCGATTAGACTTAAAATTAGTCGTTGATAATTTACTTATGAATGACGGGTAACTATCACTATCTGTCATTGCTGGGTGTTAGTGATCAATGACAGGTTTCTCTCTCTATCCGTCATTGATGACTTCATCTAGACTGACAAGCTCGATGGTTATACCCTTAGTGACGGTCCATTTCTGTAGTCCGTCGTTGATGACTGCTTCATCTTGGGACTTTTTTTCCTGCTTTTGGCTAGCCTCAGTAACTATTAGCAATGCCCTCTGAAAAATAGTTCACAGTTTACATACACAAGCATGATTCCATCATAGATCACATACTCACACAACCATTACATCACACATCACAGATCAACAAACACAGTACATCTTACATGTAATTTGAACATCACTAAATGTTGTTTGCTCAAGAAAAGTTTCAAACAGACACAATGTATTGAAATAAATGTACTTAAACATTTGGATGATAATTCCACCGGCCCTACTGCTGCTTGGAGACCATCAGGTTCACCGAGATGTGTATCCACGAGGAGGATTGAGGCGTGGACTCGTTCCCACATTTGGCTGATGATTCCATCATTTCACCAAGAGCGCTCTATTTGACCCAGAGTAGTCAATCCAGTGTGAAGTGTTTTGTCCATCACCTTAAAAAGAATGTACATAGATTAGGTGAGAAAATTAATATCATCCGAAACGAAGTACAGAGGGTTGAAAGGTTTTTACCTAGTCGAGAGTTTAGATACACCGAGGATTGAAGTCTGCATGGCTCTCAACGTTGTTCAGGATAGAGAAACCCATCTTGTGCGCTCGTGGAAGGCGTTGGATACGTCATCGACTTTTCTTGTGCAGTGTTACCGAAATATAGCATCATCACCGTTGGGACATCTCAGTGACACTGCACAAGACACTCTTTTGAAAAAAGTCTCTTGTGTGGTGTACCGTGACGTCATAAAGGTGATGGATATGAAGTGAAATAGGCTGACCTATTTACAAAAACACAATAGAGTAATTAAAGAAGTTGACTTGCAGGCACATTATGTGGCACAACCATCTCACCGATTCTATAAGCAACCAATTACAAATAGATGGGTGCCAAACAACATCAAGGTGAATTACACATGATGATGAAAAATATAGTCTCAGACTATAGCCACTAAGATGTAACACTTGTACAATAGAGCAAGTTCTTGTAGAATGAGTTATGAACTAAAGCAAATCCTTAACGGTTTTTTCAAGAACCGTTTCACCGCACATTATGTGAATATTATGCATATGTGATCATTTTTCATCATTGGCATAAACAATAAACACGATGCATTAAACCCTAAAATCTAAACAGTAGCACATCATTGGAGGAGCTAAGGATTTTGAAAGAATGCCTCTGAATAATGCCCATACAAATAATCACACATCACAAGGGTTCAATGGTGCAGGGTTTAGAGTTGGGGTTAATATGATTTTAACCGTACCATGAACCCTTGCAATCTTATTTCTGGGTCCTTTTTCATCATTGGCATAATCAACCAAGGACTATGGTGAAGGCATAAATTGTCGGACTAAGGGTTTTACCTTCATAGGGGAGGTAGAGAGGAGGAGGAGGCGCCGGGGGTTGGGGTGTTGTAGATCCGATGGCCGGCTGGCGTGCATCTTCCTGGATCTCCAAATCTGGCGTCGGGCAGACGTGCCTCCTCCTCATGTGGTTGGCGGTGCTAGAGGAGATTGATGCCGGTTGATAGAGCACGAGAGGGGCTTGATAAGATGGATGGACTATTGGAATAGGGAGAAGAGGCAAAGGATTATGGCTTGAGATGGAATGAGAGGCGGACAAGGTGCCCTCTTATACAGGGAAAAATAGGTTTGTGGCATCTCCTCGATTCTCATGCTAAATAAATTCAGATTTTTTCGGTGATAATATCAACGACGGGCCATTTCCAAAGCCCGTCCTTGATCACTTTTTCAATGCAGTGCAGAGACTGAACTAACTAAAAATGTGCACTGCAGATTCATTTAGTTCAGTACTCCACATTGCATTAAATTCTTATGCATTCGAACACATAATTCAAGATATATATAATTAAAATAGTGCATAATTTAGAAACCATAGTTCATAAAATATAGTTTTTAAATATTTAAAAAGGAAAATAAATAACTAATAGTTCTTGAGTGGGACATCTTCATCAAAGGGGTTCCAACAGCAGAGGATACACCATACGGACCCTAAAAAAGCTGACTCGCTCGTTACCCTACTTGATGTACTTCACGTGGAGGCGCTTGGTGAAGCTCTTATCCTTGTAGCGGACGATGAAATGCCCCATCTCATACTTTTCGAGTTTGAACTATATTGCCGGATACTTGTTCGCGAGAACATAGCGGCCGACTTGCGCATCAGAGTAGCGTATGGGTTCAGCGTAGGCACAGAGGAGGGTGCTATCTGTTTCCCCATAGCCACATTTCATAGCTTTGAACGTAACGCAGCAAAGGCGCACCATCAAGTTGTTTGAGAAGCATGCATGCTTGACCAGCGATGGAGGAGGTGACTCCGTCTTGCGCTTCCCAGCGCTGGAAGAGCTATCTGTAGTCACTATTACAATGCAATCGACTGAGCGCGAGAGACTAGCTTGGGGGTAGGAAGAACAGAGGATGCACGTGGTTGTAAAGAGGACAACGAAAAGTAGGAAGACAAACGCGTTAATATATATAGACACGAGAGCGACTCTTTGTTAACTAACATGACTCTTTCTAAAAACCGCCACTCACCGGGTACCAGCACGACTCTTAGTTTCTCATAACCACTGTTGCTTGCCGGTGTGCCTCATCGTATACTGCACAACTCCTCGTTTCTATAAACCGCTACCGCCCACTGGCGTGCCTCCTCGTATACTGCGCGACTCTTCGTCTCTAAAAACCACCGTCGCCCATTGGCACGCCTCCTCATATACTGCACAACTCCTCGTTTCTCAACTACGCGACACCCATGCAATTAAGAGAGATCAACGACGGGATCCAACCGTAGCCCATCATTGATGACAGTTTCCCGCATACACCATTGCTCTTCCTATTACAGCTATCAACAATGAGTTGGCTAGTGGCTATTCCTATGACAGTTATCAACGACGGTCTCTCTAACTAGCCCATCGTTTATGACAAGTTCCAGAACTAATGTAGCACCATGTTGTGCATAGTTTAGTTCTTTGCATGCGCAAAAACATCATGGATTCAATCAAAAAAGGAAACCATAGTTCATTACATAACAAAAGGCCTCTAATGCGAAGAGGAAATATAGTTCAACATAGTTTAGACGTTACATATTTCATATAAGTAGGCTATTACATAATGCAAAGAGGAAAATAAAAACTAAAAGTTCTCCAACGGGAGATCTTCGTCCATAGGGTCTGGCATCAAACGGGTGACCATAGCAACTTTGAAGAAGCTTGCACGCTCGGTGCCCCACTAGATGTACTTCATGTGGAGGCGCCGAACGACCGCTTTGTTTTCACAGTGAACGAGGATACACCCCGGCTCGTGGTGAGCTTTGAGGACAAAATGGTGCAGCCGCGGAAACTTCTTCTCTAGGATACACCAGATGACGTAGGCGTTAGAGTACTATACGGGGTCAGGGAAGGCAAGGAGGAGGGTGCCCTCGGTGTCCCCAAAGTTGGAGAACTCCAGTGCATCCATCATGTCGCGGGAGAGCACCAGGTTGATGCACGCGTTGTTCTCAGGGATCGGGAAGTAGGAGGCGCCGATGATGCATGCCTATTTCACTTCCCGGAAGAGCTACCAATGACGGCCATTGCATAATCGGCGCGAGAGAGTGGCTGGCGAGAGATCTCCAAGGAAGAGGAAGGCGAGAGAGCACACGAGAGATCTTTAAGGAAGAGGAAGACGAGAGAGTGCGCGATTGTGTGGAGGGGTCGCAAATCTTGTGGTTATATGGGCGCTTCGCCTCCTATATCGTGCAACTTCCGAGCAGCATCCCAATGATGGGTCAAAATGACAATCATCATTAATGACTCTCACCGATGAGTGGCTTAGCTGCCCGTCGTTGATGATCATAGTCATCAACCACGGGTCTCAAAGTAGGCCGTCCTTAAGAGTCATCAACGATGGGTTCTTTGTCAGGCCCATCATTGACAATTTCGACAAGAAGGCCCGCGGGACCTACTGAAGTTATCTACAACGGGTTCTTCCTCTGGCTGATCGTTGACACTGAGTTTTATTAACAAAACAAGGATACCCGCACGTGATGTGGCTCGTGGATGTGGGTTTATATAGTAGTGTGGACTATCCATCGTGGTATATTGGATAGTTCTCGGGTATTTAGATCGTGCATCACATATGAGTGGGTTGTAATTCCGAAGCCCTGACATATATGAGCATACCTCGTGAGGAAGATCAATGGTGTTGCATTTGTCTCGAATATGTGTACTGGTAGGTTACGAGTTGGGCTTTTATAATATTGTAATAGGGTATTGCAAGGTGTGTGGATAGAGTATAGACAGTGCTATAGTCCGACACCTGTATCCAGGGTCTCCTTTATAAGGAAAGGAGACGAATGGGTCGGTCTAAGGCTGGTCTGATCGTGGTACCTGAAATTCCTCGATCAATCATACTCCATGCATTTCGCGATAAAAGGTTTAGTTAGTTACTCTCATGTTATATCCCAGAACGAAGTAATATATACCAAAGGTCTAAATCCGAACCGCCGCATATTTTGACTCCAGGTTAAACATTTAAGTTAGGGAATGTTTATTTCTCAGTTGTCTGAAATTTTCTTAAATCTCAGTCTCTTTTTAAGCCTTTGGATCAAAATCCAACAAATCTTAATCTCTGCTAAAATAACGTACAATTTTACAAATTAAAAATTATGGTAACTTTTTGCTAAAATTGCACACCTCTAAAACTGCAATTTTAGACTAAAGGATGTGCAATTTTACAGACTAAAAGTTGCAGTAACTTTCAATAAAATTGCACACTTTTAGAACTGTAATTTTAGGCTAATTGATGTGCAATTTTAGGTGACTGAGATTTATAAAAATTTCAGACAACTAAAAATTAGCGAACACGTTTAAGTTATATTCCATAATACGTAATCTGACTCCCTCGCACGATGAAGATTCTTTGGGTAAGTAAGTATTGATAAATATTTTAATTTGTTTTCCCCGATGATGGGCTAGGATTGGGTAATATAAATTAATAAGACAACCAGCTGAATATTCTACCAAGACTCAAGACACCAACCTATCTTAACTTGATAAATATTTTAATTGGTTTTCCCCGATGATGGGCTAGGATTGGGTAATATAAATTAATAAGACAACCAGCTGAATATTCTACCAAGACTCAAGACACCAACCTATCTTAACGTCACAAACCACACAGAAATTTAAGCATAAGCTTCTTCCTGGCAGGTTCCCTGCTCATGTCATCATGTGGGTGTCGCTTGAGGAGAGGTACCAAGTAGTAATCCTTCGCATGACATCTGCCATTATTCATCAGAAGCCTTCGTCACCATATGAATAAACTGGATTGGTGAAGGTCAGTATATAGTTCTTTAACGTATCCACCTCTCGTGACAGATTACCAACAAAAATCCGAACTGTTCGTGTCTATTTTCTGTGCGATCCCCGTCTATACAAGCTTTTCTTCCCAACCCATGTACACTAGCTTATCCGCGTTTTTCTACTCTTCTCTTGAGAAGTTTTACTTCCGTACGCCTTCTTTAAAATAGATTAAAACTGGCCCTATAATAAATTATAGAGTAATACGGTCTTTTGTGTGGTGGAGGGTATTCATCCTCTTATAACCTGCATTAACCCAAATCTAATCCGTTCCATCTCCGTTCAAAACAACTGAATATGTGCTTCAGAAAGCTGAATATGTGCTGCACATAGCACGAACTGGTCAACTAGTAGTCCCATCAAGATAACCAACTTATATTGTTCATGTCATTAGACCACCAAAACGAAGCCTTTGGCATCGGCAAATAAGGTGGAGAAGACACATGCACCGATGACCAAAGGCCCCCAACTGCCGACACGATGATTATTGGTGAAGCACATGTGCCGGCCATCGATGAATCGCCCCTATATTAGGTAGAGGACATCGCCGATGAAATGAATCAACGTCGCCGATCTCAACACTTTTCCTCCAGGTCCAAGAACCGAGAAAGGGGGCATCCTCTGATGGAGGTTCAAGAGGCCATGGATGGAAAGGTGAGGAGGATGACGACCAACATTAGCCTCGCGTCAATGCAGAAGATATTGGGAGAAATCATCAAGGGTGCAAGAGGGGCAAGGTACCAGAAATCGAAGAGGATAGCATGTGCCAGACCCAAACCAACCCGATTCAAACACCAGATGCCCTGACCCAGAAGAACCGGATCTGAGGCTTGAGGGGAAACCGCCGCTTGCAACAGTAGCACGGATACTTGTTTAGATCTAAAAATGCAAAAGGAAGGAAAAAATTAAGGAGATGGAGATGGATGAACTCGAGCTCCACCATAAATCGAAGAAATTGAAACCCGCATAGAAGCCATACAAACATGTCGTCGCAATCTACGCCATTATGTCATCAACATCATTCAGGGTTGAAGAGAATGGGGGAGGAGCTTGTATGACCTCAGATCCGAACTATAAGATCTTGCTCGAAAGGCAAAACGGCCGTAGACTAGTCTCCACCAAGGGTAAATTATTCCGACAAAGGTTCGTTCCAGGTGTGTGTTGATTGCACTGAAAAGTTGTTGAGGAATGACAGCATCAATTTAGGCATCAATTAGCATTACTTAGCATTTAGGAGGAATGTTGTACCAATTGTTACCTCAATGACGTCGGTCGCGTGTTGCAAGACCGACGGGTTTCCCTTTGGTGAGCACCTCCCTCCACGCTTGATGTACTTAGCGAAAGTACTGTTCAAGAAATTGCAAATTCCCGAGTAGTCACGAGGTGACCGAAGGAGGGAATTAAGGTGGACGGCTTTTGTCCCTTTAGGTATGATGATAATTAAGATCCAATGTTGTCTACAAATAAAGAAATCACAACCCGTGTGGAATGATAACAATGAAGGTACAACTAATGTATAAAAACACACATACTCCTAGTTGTATGGAAGTAGAATAAAAGATTTGTTTTGTTGAGCCATCAACGCCTCGACAACATAATTGAAGACCATTTTCTTATTCCCCTCGATTTGTTGCTGCGAGACCAACTGTGGGTCCAAGAAACCCACCAGTTCTTTCCGGGTTTTGTATTCGGTCATCGTGTGCCTAAGTATAGCAAAGAAAGAGTTATCATTTAGGAAACAAAAGAGAGTTGCTTGAATGTGGAATTTCTTTGTAAAATTCTAACAATGTGAAGCACCTCATGAGGGAGGCATCGATCATACCTAGGTTGAAGAGAAGGAACAAGTCCTCGAAGTCCACCGTGCAACAATTATCTAAATCATGAAGGAAATACTCCTTGAAGAACACAGGAATGCTCGACTCATCTGCTCTACATAGTTTCATATAGTGGTCATGGAGCTTTTGACAAAATAAACCTACTGCCACCAGGTCTCGGGGGAGTGACAATGGCTCTCCTTTCATGTACTTGCGTGCTTGCTTCGCTGGGGGGGACATTCGGTCAAATTTTTCGTTGCTTAACCCCATCTCCCACCTCTTGCCCTTGCCCTTGCCTTTTGGCGGCCCTCTCGTACTCTTATTCTTAACGGGGACCCGTGGTGGCGATAAGTCAAGAATTTGGGGTGCCTCGCTGTGACATACCCGGTTCTGAGACCGGATAAATCCCTGTGTTTACCGTACTAGTCCCATGATCAGTGGCTAGTACACACAAGTACTTGATGGCATAGTCATACGATACATCGTTCATTACACAAATAGCCATATTAGGCCTTTAATAGAGCAAACCAGGCCGCAGCAGAATAAACACGTGGAAGATGACCCATCGGTATGCCACACCACAGGCAACTGACTGGGGGTTGAAACCCTACGCTTTGAAGTCGCTGTCGCTATCTCCGGATTTGTATTCCCCTTCCTCCGGCCAAATTAACAAGCCAGGTGAGTACATTGAATGTACTCGCAAACTCTCCACCAGGGAGTTTGACATGGGTATAAATGCATGCAAGGGTATATCAAGAAACGGGCTCTAAGCTATGTTTCATATTGTGCGAGAAAGTAAGTTTGCATATGACATAATTAAATAGATGGTAAAAGCAGATTTTTGTAAAATGTCTCGGATTTACCGAGACGTGGCATTTGATCCCCCTTCTTTCTTCCTCCCGCTTCAACGGGGAATTGTACCTGCATTTTCCGCTACAACAGAAAATCTTGTAATCACCCGCTACAACGGGGAGTCTTTGCTCACCCGCTACGGCGGGGATATTGGCGATTGCCCGCTTCAACGGGGAATCCCTTCTTCTTTCCTCCTACTACAACGGGGAAGCCCTCATGTCACTCGGCGAACTCGGCGGATCGTGTCCTTAAACCCATAACCATTTTAATTTTGAAATTCAGTCTACTATAGTGTGGTCCAACCAAGTTCATCCATGACCATGGACACGGCTATTCGAATAGTTTTAATCCTCTGCATAGGGGTACGGCTTTACCCACAAGATGTAGGCCACCCTGAGTACACTGTGCACCGTATATTGACAGGGCTAGTACAACGAGACTCTTCACCGGGATACCCTAGCAATGAACCCGCCGAAAGGAATCATCCAAACCTAACTTGAATCAGTATCATCGCTACAAGTAGATCAGCATTCCGACTTTGTGGCGAGTTAAACCTCGCTACAACGGGCAACTCTCTACAGAGGTCGCCACCTCATCTGCACACTGCATACTGCCTACGGGTTCATATACTAGTATCACGTCGGATACTGGGTCAAGTCCTTCCCATAAAAAACATGTGGACGTACGGTTAGACCTGGCCAAACGACACTTAAGTTCGATCCTTATGTGATCCGAGAGAGACTCCTCACCATATCTGTAAACGGACAATGAGAACCACACTGGCATTACCTCGCATTTAACATTCTTCCTGCTTTCCACCTTCATTTCCGACCCGGATCAAAATCTTCTCCATTTTTGTTTTGGTCTTAATAAAACCTTTTCCGGCAAATATCCCACCCATGGATATACTACCTTCGTACACCATTGGACACACTGGTCCCTTTTTATCGACGATCGGTGAATCGGCGATCTTATGGTGTTCGTGGAATGAGGATTGCTGGGGGTAAGGGACCTCTAGGGCCCAAGTGCCAGGAGATCTGACAGCAGGGGATAGCCGTTTTTATACAGGTTCGGGCCTCCCTCAGGATAATAACCCTACGTCATGTTGCTATATATTGATGATGAACACGCTTACAATGGGGGGGTGTATGTTAGTAGCTATCCTAGGCCCAATCGTAGACTAAACTATCCTAAACCACCGGGCTCAACTCCTTCGAGGCTGCGGGTCTTCTAGGGCTTCGCCTCCTGGTGCTGCGACTAGATTGATCTGTTGAACCTGTCTTGACCTAATTTCACCTATTCTCCCATATGGGATTACTGATCCTTATATAGGGGGTTCCCAGGGTTGTACTGGACGTGGACTTACACCCGAGTAGGACTCTGGTCTCCTTAAACGTCGGGATTGACTTCCTAGTTTAAGGAGAGTCTTCCCTTTCCGAGAGGAGTTACCTTATCGTCCAGGGACCCTTCCCGGGTACGCTGTACCTTCCTAAAGTCCTGAGATTCGGTATTCGGATACCCCTAATACGTGGGATACCGTACTATTCATCATCAAGCCCCCCATCAGTACGCGAAGTGAGGTCATGATGGTTCTGTTAGAAATCTGCCCTTGTCGGGGACGAAACTCCGAGTAGGCGATCCGAGTAGTTCTTGTCGACGACTTCCCCGAGTAGGTTCGACTCCTACCGAGTAGTCGTGAAAGCCTTATCGGAATAATCTTCGGGTAAAACCCAGAATGCTTTCTGATCCGATCTGATCCGTTGATCACGGACACGCGTCCGCCTGGCATATTTTTAGGAAACCGAACCATCGTGGCGGAAATTTCGCGTGGTGATGAAGAACCTTTTCTCTCTCTGCGCTATTGTGCCGCGCGCTCGTTTGGGTCGTGGGTTGTCAGACCCTCTTTTTCCCGCGAGATGCCTTGTATGCGGAAAAAGCAACTGTCCGCATTAAATGCGATGGAACTGATCGTGCCGAAAACCGCGCTCGGCCCCGGCGAACGTTTAAATCTTTAGGAGTCCAGGAATTGGGGTTTTGCCCACATTGATCCCCTGCCTCCTAGCCTTCTTGTTCCCCTCATCTCCTTCCTCTCCGCGCCATGGCTGGGCGCCCGTTGGTTGATGAACCATGGCCGCGCTCAGTGATGACCGAGGTGAAACTCGCATCTTCCATAGAGCTGACTCTTATCCAATCAACCCGCCAAGCCGAGTTCCGCCATGTCCGGGGCGAGAAAGTTCCTGAACCCGAATGTGGCTGGCTGGTCGTCTTCCCCGACTTCTTCCGATGCGGATTCTTCTTGTCTCCTTCCACCTTCCTACATTTGATCTTCCTGTTCTATCGAGTGGAGGTGGTGAATCTTGACCCGGCCTCGTACATCCTCCTGAGTGTGTTCGCTCATCTGTGCGAAGCATTCCTCGTAGTGCGGCCACCGTTGGATTTATTCAGATATTTCCACAAGATGGAGAGGACCAAGAAGAAGGTAGTGGGGGGCGCGAGTGTCCGCCTTCGAGAAGATAGGACCGCGGAGTATATCGACGCCACCGGAATCCGTTCCTTCGCAGGATGGGAGTATGAGTGGTGCTATTGCCATCCATCGATCCCCTTGAGCATAAGGTACTGGGGAACTCAGCCCGACACAGCATCCACTTGGACCGACGAGACCCTGCTCGACTCCCGTCTCCAGCACCTGGTCGGGGAGATCAAGACTCTGCGGACCCGAGGCCTGTCCTCGGCTGACGTTGTCGCCGACTTCGTCAGGCGCGGAATTTGCCCCTTACGGTACAGGAAGACAGGTGCTTGGGACTCGACAAGCGATCCATACCAACGGTGGAGAAAAATGGGTAAGTTTTTCCCTCTCAATCCCGTAAGAAGGACTTATCGGGGTGTTCTGAATTTTTCTTTGTCTCGAACAGCCCTCTCGGAAGCGGAGGTATCTGAGAAGGTAAAAGCTATCTTCGACCTTTGCACGAGCGGGAAGAGGTTCTAGCGGTAATCTTTTCTTTTTTAGGATCCTAGGTCCTTCAGGCCCACCTTACACCGGTTTCGTGGAATGGGCCCTTTCTGCAGAGAGAAGGACGGGGAATAGATGACCCCGAAGCTAGGCCTTCTAGTCCTAGTCGATGCTCGACCGCGGCCGAGGATCAGCACGATGGGGACACCAAGCCCACCGAGAAGGTGGAAGAGGTTGCGCGGAGCGAATCGAAATCCGAATCACCGCCCTGTCTTCGAGGAGCGGGAAATCCTTCGGTCCGACGGGGGCGCTCCATTTCGCTGAAGAAGGCGAGGTACCATCCTTCCGCTTCTTGCTTTGTCGAGCTTACGCTCCTAGTTCTGGATTCTGAATGCGACCTGCAGGGACGCTTCTCCACCAAAACCTGCCCCTCTTGCTGCTCCACGGAGGAAGCGGTTTATCAGACTGCTTCCTAGTCGGAGCCCGGTTGGCGTGGTACCCCCCTCCTCACCCGTCAAGGACCAGCCGGAGCCAAGTCTCCAGGGCGAGGAAGCCTCAGTCGAAGACGATCCCATAGCGCTACTCAAACCTTTGGTAGAGGTAGGGAAGGTTCCTGCCCGTCATAGGTTTTGTTAGATGATATTGCCAGCCTATCTGACCTTGTCGTTTTTCTTCTCAGCGTGCTCATGACAGGTGGAACGCCGTTCGCGGCGAGGTCCAGTCACTCCGGGACCAATCGGCGCGGCTTTCCGATGCCCTTTCTCGGGAGAAAGATGCCCTTTCGCGAGAGAAAGCGCGAGCCTCGTCCGCCGAGGAGAATCTGTTAAAGATGGCGGACCGCCTAGAGCTGGTGCTTACCACGGTCGGTGTGTCCATCTGAGCCACGGAGAACCTTCCTGATCGCCTGGCGGAATTGGACCGAGCGGTTCAAGATTTCTCTGGGCGTTTGCGCTTGCCCGACTTGTAAACGCATAGCCTTCGTATGTACGTCAGACATGTATAGAACTTCTGTTGCGTCTAATGAATGACTTCTGAATTTAAGTCTTTGGACCAGCCCCCGACTGTCTACTCGAGGGATGCTCTCGAGTAGTCAGTCGATTAGCTTTACACGTAAAACTTCTGGAGCTGATCGATGTTCCAGAAATTAGTTAGGACTCGGCCGTCTTCCATCGCTAGTCGGAAGGATCCCGGTCGAGTAACCTCGACTATTGTATAAGGACCCTTCCATTTGGGAGACAGCTTATTGCTATTGCTTTTATTTTGCACGAGTCGTAGGACAAGGTCTCTGACTTGCAGTTAGCGTTGTCGAACATGTCTGTCATAGTAACGACGGAGGTTCTGCTGGTAGCGGGTAGCTCGGAGAAGAGCATGGGTCCGCTTTTCCTCAATGAAGTTGAGGTCGTCCTTTCTTCGAGGGATTTCGTCCTTGTCGGTGTACAGTTCCACCCGTGGGGATTTCAGGGCAAGTTCACATGGTAGCATGGCCTCGGCTCCATATACTAAGCTGAACGGTGTTTCTCCAGTAGCCCGATTGGAGGTTGTCCGTAGAGCCTAGAGGACGGAGGGCAGCTCGCGTACCCAAGCCTTGGCGTGGGCGGAAAGTCTATCGAAGACGCGAGTTTTCATCCCCTAGAGTATGAGTCTGTTGGCACGTTCGACCTGTCCGTTGCTCTGTGGGTGTGCAACCGAGGCATAGCATATCGTGGTGCCGAGCTCGGTGCAGTATTCGATGAAGTCGGAGCTGGAGAATTGAGTACCGTTGTCGGTTATGATTCTGCTCGGGACGCCAAACCTGGTCATAACATTTTTCATTATGAACCGCTTGGCTGCTTCCGACGTGATCTGCGAGACAGGTTCGGCTTCGATCCATTTGGTGAATGTGTCGATCGCGACGAAGAGGAACTTATAGCCCCCGGGTGCCACCGGGAACGGCCCTAGGATATCGAGGCCCCATGCGGCGAATGGCCATGACAAGGGGATCGTCTGTAATGCCTGGGTGGGCTGGTGAATGCGACTGCGGTGAAATTGACACTGACGGCATCGCTTCACTAACTCGCTCGCGTCATGGAGGGCTGTCGGCCAATAGAATCCTTGTCTAAAGGCCTTTCCGACCAGGGTTCGGAAAGATGCATGTGCCCTGCACACACCTCCATGGATCTCTTCGAGTAATCTTATACCCTGCGTCTGAGGGATACACCGCATGAGCACTCCGTGGGCCCCTCGTCGGTAGAGGGCCCCATTGACTAGGGAGTACATCCTGGCGCGCCGGGCAATTTGCTCGGAAAGCGTATCGTCCTCAGGTGTAGTTCGATCGAGAAGATACTTGCGGATGGGCTCTATCCACGACTCTTCAAGATCGAGAGGAGCGACGAGGCATCCCTCCACTCCCCTCGGAGCGTCAATACCTGGTGACACCCTTGAGTGGTGCTTAACCACCTCTCCTTCGTCCCCGAGTTCACGGGAAGCCATGGACGACGTCAAGATCCTTTCTACAAAGGCCCCGGGTGGGCATGGAGATCGTGAGGAGGCTAGGCGGGCAAGACTGTCGGCTTGGCAGTTATCCTTTCGAGGGATATACCGTACTTCAAAACCGACGAACTTCTTCTCTAGCTTTCTCACCTCCGCAAGGTAAGCCGCCATATTCGGGTCTGTAGTCTGATACTCCTTGGACACTTGTCTTGCTACCAACTGTGAGTCTCCGTTCATGAGAAGACGGCGGATTTCGAGTGCCGAAGCGACTCTGAGACCGGCTAGCAACCCTTCGTACTCGGCTACGTTGTTCGTGGCCGGGAAGTCAATCTATAGTATATACTGCAGGCGTTCTCCGGTTGGAGAGGTCAAGATTACCCCAGCCCCCGCGCCTTCGATGGTTAGGGAACCGTCGAAGTGTAGTGTCCAGATGTCGTCCTTTACCGCTGGTGACGCTGAACAATCGGGCTCCGTCCATTCATTGACGAAGTCAGCGAGGACTTGTGACTTGACCGCCGTGCGCCGAACGAAGTGGAGGTCGAACTCTCCGAGCTCGACAGCCCACTTCGCGATTCGACCTATGGCCTCGTGATTGTGGAGGATTTCTCCCAAAGGGTAGATGGTCGGGACCGTGACCGTGTGAGCTTGGAAATAGTGTCGGAGCTTGCGAGACGTGGTGAGGACCGCGTATAGGAGTTTTTGAACTTGGGGGTAATGCTCTTTGGGTCCGTGCAGGATCTCGCTAATGTAGTACACTGGTTTTTGGACCTTCTCACGGTGCTCGGGGGTTCCGCGTTCCACCGTCAACACTCTGCTGACCGCGGACGGCCCGGCCGCGATGTAAAGCAGTAGCCCTTCCTCGGGGTTAGGCGCGACCAGTACCGGGGGGGGGAGGTTAAATATTCTTTGAGCTCTTGGAATGCCGCTTCTGACTCCGTTGTCCATTCGAAGCCGTCGTGTTGTCGCAAATGTTTGAAGAAAGGAATTCCACGGTCTCCTAGTCGGGATATGAATCGGCTCATGGCCGCCATGCAACCCGTGAGTCTTTGGACGTCTCGGACCGTTTTTGGGGACCTCATCTCTGCGATCGCCCGTATCTTATCGGGATTTGCCTCAATTCCCCGGTGTGATACCAAGAAACCGAGTAATTTTCCGGCGCTGACTCCGAAGGTACATTTCTCCGGGTTCAGCATTATTCTGTTTTTCCGGAGGTTGGTGATTGTTTCCAGTAGGTCCGAGAGTAGGTCTTCTTTCTTCTTTGTTTTCACGACAAGGTCGTCGACATATGCTTCAACGTTTCGACCAATTTGGCTGTGGAGGGCAAGCTGCATTCCGCGTTGGTACGTTGCTCCCGCGTTTTTTAGTCCGAAGGGCATCTTTGAACAGCAGAATACCCCGAACGGAGTCACGAAGGAAGTTTTCTCCTCGTCCTCCCGACACATGCTTATTTGGTGATAGCCCGAATAGGCGTCGAGGAGGCTTAGATAGTCGCATCCTGATGTTGAATCCACTATCTGATCTATTCTGGGTAAGGGGAAAGCGTCCTTTGGGCAAGCCTTATTGAGATCCATGAAATCGACGCACATTCGCCACTTCCCGTTGGCTTTCTTAACCATAACTGGGTTGGCGAGCCATTCAGGGTGCTCGACTTCTCGGATAAAGCCGGCCTTCAAGAGTTTTTCGATTTCCACCTTGATGGCTTCCTTCCGATCTGGGGCAAATCGCCGTAGTTTCTGTTTCACTGGTACGGCGTCCTGACGGACGGCTAACCTGTGCTCAATTACTTCCCTAGGGATTCCCGGCATGTCGGATGGTTGCCACGCGAAGACGTCTGAGTTGCCCCGGAGGAAAGTGACGAGCGATGATTCCAAGTCTGGATCAAGCGTTGACCCGATCCGGACTGTCTTGGTGGGCTCTGCCATATTTAGAGGAATTACTTTTATCTCGCCATGGGTTTTCACGGCCGTACTGGTTTTTGAGGGCATATGTCCCCCGTCCCCCAGGGGTACCCGCACGTGGTCGAGACTGCTCTTGTCGCAGAGGAGTGCTTCTCTGGGGGAACTCCTTATCGCGAGGACACCTTTTGGGCCAGGCATCTTTATGCACTAGTAGGCGTAGTGCGTAGCTGCCATGAACTTGGCCAGAGTAGGGCGTCCCAAGATAGCATTGTAGGCTGTCTCGAAATCGACTACGTCGAACAGGATTTTCTCTGTTCGGAAGTTCTCCGGTGTACCGAAGGTAACCGGGAGCGTGACTTGCCTGATCGGCGTGGCCGATGAGCCCGGGACGATGCCATGGAAGGCGTGCGTCACCGTCTGAACAGACGATCGGGGCACTTGCATGGCGTCGAGGGCGTTAGCAAATAGGATATTGAGAGAGCTCCCTCCGTCTATCAGTACGCGGCCCACTCGGCAGTTGTTGATCGTTGGTTCGACCACAATAGGGTACCGTCCCGGTCGAGCGCAATTTTCGGGGCAGTTGGTCTGGTCGAAAGAGATCGTGACCTCAGACCACTTGACCGCTCGAGGGACCCGCGGGACACTCGCGAGAACTTCTCGGGCGATCGCCTTATATTGCCTCTTGGACTCGTAGGAGGTTGAGCCCCCGAATATGTGCTCGATTGCTCTGACATGCAAATTGCGCACTTCCGCAAGTCTTCGAGCAGTTCGGGACACGTGCTCCCTTGTTCCCGGGGGAGATCTCTCCCCAGCGGCAGGCAAGGCTTCGTTCCGACGAGGAGTTCTCTCCTCAGCGGCGGGTAGGCCCCCGTTCATGTGGGAGGCGTCC
The DNA here is from genome assembly GCA_019208055.1 of Stipa capillata. Taxonomy (NCBI): domain Eukaryota; kingdom Viridiplantae; phylum Streptophyta; class Magnoliopsida; order Poales; family Poaceae; genus Stipa; species Stipa capillata. The sequence goes on along the minus strand of JAGXJF010002312.1, from coordinate 48,248 downwards.
ACGTGCGAGCCCCCGGGTAGATTGTGATCTTCGAGGTCTTCTCGACCATCGTTGGTTGTGAGTACCATCCGAGGTCCTTGGCTTGACGATGTGTACTCGTATTCCATCACGTTGTCCTCATCGGAAGCGACGCGGATAGGGTCTTGATCGTTCTCACGATCAGAGTTTGCAGGAGAGACTCCAACCATGGGGCTGGTCGTTCCTGTTGGGAAGTCGTCGTTCAAGACCAGTTTCCCGCTGAAGGCCCTGGCGCACTCGGTTCTGAAGTGATCTGCTTCACCATCCGAGTCTTCTTCAGGGGCGTATTCTCTGAAATCCACTCGGTCCGTAACCGGGTACGGATCCATAGGGCCAAAGTTGTCGTAGAAACCCTGGTCCGAGTACCCTGCACGGGGCGAGATTGCGATCGGTTTTCCTGCCGAGTTTGCTTTCTCCTCCTCGGTCAGGACCGGTGAAGGCTGTGCAAACGGCGCTGGGATCTGATCGCGCTTAGTTGCGCGTCCTGCCGACTCTGATCTTTCCTGGACAGCTTGGTCTGGAGAGGTCCCCACGGTCGGCGCCATCTGTCGACGATCGGTGAATCGGCGATCTTACGGTATTCGTGGAATGAGGATTGCTGGGGGGGTAGGGACCTCTAGGGCCCAAGTGCCAGGAGATCTGACAGCAGGGGACAGCCGTTTTTATACAGGTTCGGGCCTCTCTCAGGATAATAACCCTACGTCCTGTTGCTATATATTGATGAAGAACACGCTTACAATGGGGGGGTGTATGTTAGTAGCTATCCTAGGCCTAATCGTAGACTAAACTATCCTAAACCACCGGGCTCGACTCCTTCGAGGCTGCAGGTCTTCTAGGGCTTCACCTCCTGGTGCTGCGACTAGATTGATCTGCTGAACCTGTCTTGACCTAATTTCACCTGTCCTCCCATATGGGATTGCTGATCCTTATATAGGGGGTTCCCAGGGTCGTACTGGACGTGGACTTACACCCGAGTAGGACTCTGGTCTCCTTAAACGTCGGGATTGACTTCCTAGTTTAAGGAGAGTCTTCCCTTTCCGAGAGGGGTTACCTTATCGTCCAGGGACCCTTCCCGGGTACGCTGTACCTTCCTAAAGTCCTGGGATTCGGTATTCGGATACCCCTAATACATGGGATACCGTACTATTCATCATCACTTTTCAAATATTCATCATATGAAGTCTGTGAGTATTCCCTCTTTTCAAAAACCTACATTTTACTACTGCAGGGCTAAGCTAGAGACGTACATATTCTATCCTAGGTTTCTGATAATATTTCTGGAATACGTAGTCCTTAGGGCGACAAGGATTTTAGTGTCGAGCTAGGGTTTGCTAAGCATCGGTCATAGCTATACTACATAAAATAACAAGTCGTAAAACATAGCATGCATGTTTCATAAATGAAATATCTTTTCGTAAACTTGGGATTCAACATGATCAAGGGTAGAGAGCTTGCCTGGCAGTTCCTGGTCTTGATCCGGACGCGGGGGATGATTCTGGTTCCTCTTGACGAACGTACCTCGCTCCATCAACTCGTGACAAAGAGCCAAAAGGAGAACTCAATAAGGAGAACTCAATGCAGAACATAAGCCAGGCCTTGCAAGAATAATCAGGGGAAAAGAAAAGTTGTTTCCTTTATATTTTATGTGGTGATTATTTGAATTAGGGTTTCGCAACTTACATCTTCCTTTTCTTGGAAATCCTAGCTTAACATGTTAGAGGGAGTCCAGGGACATGGTGGTTTAAAAGTGAGCTAGGAAAATATTCTAAAAAGGTTTGGAACAGGTTACAAGTTCAAAAGATTTTTGAAAAGGGTTTGAAATAAAAGAACTTTGAAATCCCTTTTGTTTCAGCAAGGGATATTTGAAAATTAAAAATCTGTTTAAACCAAAAGGTTGTAAATATTTTTAGGAGTCAGAGCTATTTTGGAAGTTTTTCAAAAACCGGCCATTTTGATGCTAAACCAGATGAACCGAGGGAAAAACGGTTCTGGAAAACTAGGAACCAACGGTTTTATTGGACTTTACGCTTTCCAGACGAATAGAAGTGTGCCTTCTAAGCGGGCAGGCGGGAAAGAAGGCAAGGCGCCACCCCCTTTACCCTGGTGGACCTGGGTGGGCCCGGGGCCCACCTGTCGGTGGCCAGGCCACTCACCCTTACGGTTGCCTGCTCAGGTTAAACCGGAGCTCTAGTGCACGGAACCGAGTGACACCAGCGGCGGCTTCCCAGCGAGAAGAGGGCTTTAGGTGGTGGTGGCTGCCCTTGGTGATGGCGGGCTAGATCCGGCTCGGGAGGAGGTGGGCGTCCGGCTGGCGTGAGTTGATTTGGAGATGAGCTCAGCTCGGGCTTGGTTAGCTAGAGCAGGGGCGATTTGAGCTCAGTGGTTTGGTGAAGATGGAGAATGGTAGAGCTGGGGATTAGAGGCTGCTGGTTGCTTCAAGGGAAAGAAGAAGGTTTGGTGAAGGAAGGGCTCGGGCATGGCCCCTTTATAAGCGCGGGGCGCTAGCCCTTGGGATGGCGGGGCGAAGGCCGCCAGATCCTGCCGTGCATGGCGATGGGACAAGGCGGCGTCACGACTGTAGTGGAGGATGGTTGGCGTGGAGGCGCACCGCCTGGTTGAGTGCCGTCCGGAGCAGGGGAATGCGACGGAAGGGGCTGGCTTGTTGGGCCGGGTCATGTCGCTGGTGTGCGCACAGGGCGCGTCCAGGGCGCGGTCGGCACGCTGCTGGAGTGGCATGGGCATGCCAGGGAGCCTTCAGGTGCAACTGGTGACGCCTCATCGCGCCACTGGTGTGAGGGGGAAGTTGTTTACACATGCAAGAAATGTTTTCATCTAGTGTGGAGAGCACGGTTGCTGAAGGGCTTGCTAATGTCAGTTTGAGTTGACGTTGGGGTTGAATACTGTAGAAAAGGATTCCTTACCGAAGTAAAGAGGATGGGGGGAGTTTGCCTGAGTGTAGTAAGGACTCTGGTAGAAAGTTTGGGGGGGCAATAGGATGTGATTTGGACTTTGATTTCATCGAGAAAGGAAGAATAGAGCAAGGTGTTCGACAAAGTTCCTGGCAAAAACCTGAACTGGACATGCACATGTTTTTGCATATTTGAGTTACTAGTACTGAGATAGGTATCGTGGAAATTTTCTGGAATTTTCTGAGCTATATTTATATGGGCTGTAGATCAAAGCTAGCTTTTGCTTCAAATTTAAATTTGGATGTAATCAAAAAATTTTGAGCTGGTCCCACAAATATTATTTCATAAATGGGTGACAAATAGTTCCAGGAAGTTTCTGGAATTTTTTTCTAGAATTTTTGGATAGAAGAAAACACATGCGATATGGATTTTTGAATTTCTGTCCGAAAAGAAAACCTTTGAAAAATGCAGCCGAGGGATTAGGTTTTCAGATTATTAGGGTCGGCATTATGGTTATGGGGTATACAGAAGCTTAGCACTCAATCTTAGAGGATTGGAAGTACACTGGCAGGTTTGCCGTTAGGGTTTGTGTGTAGAGGATGCTCGTGCATATACGGTGCGCGTGCTTCTATTAGGTTTAATGCACATGCGATAATGGAAATATGACTTGAGTTCTTTGCACAATGATGCAAGCTAACTCAAGGGTTTCCATGAGATGACATGCTTCGAGAAGAAGTTGGAAATCCGAAGATGCATGCTAGCAAAATCGTAAAGCATATTTAGATCTGGATGTGACACTCGTGATGTCATCGACAGGAGACCTAGCTGTCTCAAGAAGGCCTTCACCCCTATCAGGAGCTGACGCACAGCTACTCCTACATGCACCAGGGCTTGGGTTTGCAGGAGGTTCCAACACTTGTGCTTTGTACTTCTTCTCTCACATAGCTCTTTCTTTTGTCAGCCTTTTCTCCATCAGGCCGACAAACTGGGTGAGTAGTTCTTGTTTGATCTGCTCCTTTTTTTGCTCCACTCTTACCCTTTTCCTTGCACACATTTCCTCGGGGTCTTGCGGGAAGGCCTTCCTATGGCCGACATTGGTCTCTATCGCCCTAGAACGACCCGAGGGCTCCTTGGTTCCCAAAGCGGCCATGAGAATGTGATTAGACCCTTGGGGCTACAACGAGTCCTACGAAGTCTGGACACTCAGCTCTTTTTGCAAATAAAAATCTATAATTACTACATAAGTCATACGATATGATAACTATAGACCGAGTACTAAATGAGGTAGTTGCTCTTACCATGAATTGGTACACTTCCTGGTTTGCTGGGTTGAGCAATACAACATGACCCGAGGAATCGGTTGTAGACCTCGCTCTCAAGAAGCCTCTTGCCCGATCTCCCACAACATCAGGAAAAGGCACTTCGGCCCTGCAAAGGCTTGCGTTTTCATCCTCCTCCCAAATCTTCTGCTTCCCGTAGTATCCTTTGACCCCTATTCTATGGGGGTGCTTGTTCTTCGTGATTAGAGCCTTGCCTGTCTCACTCCTAGCTAGGAAATCCGGCGTTTGCCGAATCTCCACAAATCTGGCCCACTGCTCAGGCTTAATGTGTGGATACTTTGGCAGGGAATCCTTATTCTCCTTCATAAACTTTTTGTGCAGCACGTACTTAAAATTGCGAAAACCATCATTCGCCTTGGAGAGGGCACATTCTTCCACCTGCCTTTTCCATTGCACCGGCACCCTGAAGTGTGAAATTATCTCAAACACTATGCCCTCGCGCTCCTCCTTACTAACCTTCTTCGAATCCTCAAAGTCAATGGGGACTCTTTCCCTTACCACTGCACCGCACATGGTTTGGAACTTCTTCTCTGATCTTTTTGGTTCGGTAGGAGCCCCAGTTTTTATGTCGATCGCCTCTACTTGCCATACTCCTTTCGGCTTCTTGCTTGGTTTCCTATTTCCTCTTCCCTTTTTTACAAGTGCTTGGGTTTCTGTTTCAGTTCTCCCTTCTAGTTGTGATGATGAGTTCTCATCGAACTCTCTCATTGAAGAATCTGCCGATTCATTGCTGGAAATCATAGCTTCACAGAGCATAAATAAATAGCACACAATTAACATACTTCCTAATGCCCTAAACCCATATGATTTAGCCCTAATTTGCCACTAGATGTGAGGAGGCAAAAACCCTATCCTGTCAGGAAGGGGAGCTCGTGGACGTCAAGGTGGTCGGAGATGTCGAGGCGGCACTCGTAGATGGGTCGGCGGTGCTCCGGGAGTGGGTCGTTGAGGCGCTCGGCGAGGCAGCCGTGGAGACGCTCGGGGACAGGGAGGTGGCGCTTGGGGATGGGGAGGCGGTGCTTATGGACAGGAAAGCGATGCTGGTGGACGGGGAGGCGGCTTTTGGGAGGCGGAGGTGGAGGCAATGGAAACTGGGGCGACGCGGCGTGAAGACGAAACATTTGAGGAGAAATTCGGATCAACTCACGGGGTGCTCTTATGAACAAACACCATCTGACATGGTCTTTTGATCGCGCCCGTATGCAATGTGTCTCATAACGCACACGTATCTCTCATTTCACCGTGTACGATGTGCGTCACAACGCACACGTGTCTGTCGATTCACCGTGTGCGATGTACCTCACAACGCACACGGTTCTCATCGTTCAACCGTGTGAGATGTGCATCTGCTCACAATGCACACGTCTCTGTCGTTCACCGTGTGCGATGTGCCTCGCAGCGCACACGATTCTCACCGTTCAACCGTGTGCGATGTGCCTCTGCTCACAACACACACGTGTCTCTTGTTTCACCATGTGCGATGTGGTTTTGTCTTTTACTCGAGTTGGTTTTGAGTTGATACTCGGCCATTACACAATAACATATAGTTAATCAATCATGCATAGTTCAAAGGATTACATATTCAAAATGAGTATCAAATTCAAAATTATTCAACACTCCACTACTTGATTTCCTTTGTATACTAGCCCATCGGAATGATCTTCTCGTACATAGCAAGTTTCTTCATGGTCTTGCTCATCGAGTTCTCCAATTGGTGGCAGGTCATCGAACTAATTGTATTCATCCTTATTGACAACATTCTCCACTCCTACGATCCTCCCTTTTCCATACATCACTACATGCCAGTCCTTATGGCGAGGTCTTTCACATAGAAGATTTGGGTAGAGTGGGATGCTAAAATAAAGGGTTCACTTCTATAGCCAACTTTGCTGAGGTTGACATACGTACAGTCGTAATTGTTGACTTGGACATGTCTTAGATCGACTCACTTGCACTTGAATAATGGAATCGAGAATGTCACGTAGTCAAGCTCCCAAATCTCCTCGATGATCACGTAGTAAAATTCCTTCTTTCCATCTGTATCTAGGCTTCTACTCGGAAAGAGTTATTCTAAAATGTGGTCTTCTCATATTGATCCTTCGTGTAGAGCATGTACCCATTTATATCGTATGCTTGCCAACTTTGAATTGTAAATGCTAGCCCTTTGGCCCTTGGATGTGCATCGACATCATTATGTACTTCTTCTTCATGCACAACCAAGAAGGAAGGTTATACATGCGTAGAAGCATGGGCCAAGTGCCGTGTCTGCTGCTCATGCTACCAAATGGATTCATTCCATCCGTACTCATTGCAAATCTTACATTCCTTGACTTATCGCTGAATCTTGGGTACTTCACATCGATTCTTCTCCACTGAGCGGCATCAACCGGGTGTCTCATCTTTTCATCAGTCTTACGTCCCTTCGCATGCCAACGCATCAGCTTCGCTTCCTTTGGGTTTGCAAACAGACGCTTCAACCAAGGAATTATAGGCAAGTACCACACAATCTTGTTAAGGACTCCCATCTTGATCTCATTGTCGGCCTTATCTTTTTCTTTTGCTAACTTGCGCTTGTATCGAGGAGCTTTACATACCGGACATGAATGTAAATCTTTGTACTCATTACGGTAAAGCATACAGCCGTTAGTACATACGTGTATCTTCTGTACTTCTAGTCCCATGGGGCAAATCACCTTCTTGGTTTTATAGATGCTTTTTGACAGCTTATTGTCGTCTGGAAGCATTTCTACGAACAGACCCAACATCTTTGTGAAGCTCAAATCTGACCAACCGCTTTTTGCCTTCAATCTCAAGAGATCATGTTTTGCTGACAACTTAGAGTGCTTTGCCTTGTGGTTTGGATACAATGGTTTGTCGACATCTTCCATGAAGCACATGAATTCTCTATATTCTCCATCGTCATGGTAGCTCTCGAAATCATTAATCATCTGATGAAGATCTGGCATAGCGGTATCAACACTATCGGAATCACAATTATCACCATCTGGCTAGCGATCGTAGGAGTTTGGCATATCATCGCCATCATTTTGTTCATGCATTACCGGCTCTTCACCGTGTTTGGTCCAACATGTATAACTTGTCTTGAAACCCCTCTGAAACAAATGTTTTTCAATCACTCTTGGGTTCTCCCACAGTGTAGAATTATCACAATCAATGCATGGACAAAAAATCGACGGTTCCCCCTGTTTGCCTCGGCAACTTTAATGAAACCAACGACGCTACAAATATATGCTTGACTTGTACGACTCTCGGACATCCAACCCCGATCCATATACATACATTAAATATGAAGCATTTAATGAAACTAAATATATATGAAACATTAATTCAGACACAGAATAAAGCATTAATTGAAACTACATAAACTAAATACGCCACCTCCACGCACCACCGCCGCTGCGCCACAACCCTCGCCCCATTGAATTAGCCCGAGCTGCTGCGCGCTGCCCCTCCAACGAGCCACCGCCGCCTCCAACCACCCGCTCGATCGTACTGATAGATTCAGCTCCAGGTTGATCGGGCTACTTATAGTCATTTGATAGCGCATATGGCTACAGAAAACGATCCGTCACCGATATTTACATCACCACACACGGTCAAATGACAAAAGCGTCACCGATACCACATCGCACACGGGCGTAGGGAAAGAACCGTGTGCATTGGTGAGCACATCACACACGGGTCTTCTGTCATGTCCGTATGTAATGACTAGCCACATCGCACACACTCCCAAGCTTCTGACCATGTGCGTTGGTTAGCACATCACACATGTGTCTTCTGTCCGAACCATGTGTGATGGTGGGCACATTGCACAAAGCCAAAGTTTGGCCATATGCAATGCAACAGCAACAGCAACAGGAATTTATCTTTCACACAATTCATCAGCCACCTTCACAGAATTCATTCATCAGCCAAATACATGTTTCACACAATTCATTCACAGAATAACATATATATAAGAGATTTTCCATTTACATATGAGCAAATTCAACATATATATAACTTCAAACACATACTTAAGATATATATCCTAATTTATAAAATGAAAATAGATAACTAAAAGTTCTCGAGCGGGTGATCTTCTTCACGGGCTCTGGCTCCAGAGGGGTGACCCTACGGATCATGAAGAAGCTTACCATCTTGGCACCTCACCGGATGTACTTCGCATGGAGGTGGCGGACGATGGTGTGGCAAGTGGTGCACTCTGACCCACTGGAAGCACAGTAGACGAGGAATCACCCCGGCTCGTGGTGTGCTTCCACAATGAACTTTGCCCGTGGATACTTCTTGGCCAGCACATAGCGGACGACAAAGGCGACGGAGTACCGTACGCCTTCAATGTATGCACAAGGGAGGGTGTCCTCTGTCTCCCCATAGCCACACTCGATGGTTTTAACTATCTCACGAGAAACGCGCTCTTACAAGTTGTCGGAGGCACATCTGGCTTCGTGCTTGATCGATGACGGAAGAAGCGACGGAGGATGCGACGGAGGAGGCGATGGAGGATGCGACGGAGGAGGCGACGGAGGAGGCGACGGAGGAGGTGACACCCTCTTGCGCTTCCCGGCCGTGCGGGAGGATCTATCGACAGGCTCCATTCGAACGGGGAGACGGTGATGTTTGGGGGCAGAAATCAAAGAGAGGAAGAAGAGGCGGTGATGTGCGGGAGGCGCTTGCTTCTAACGACTTAGAACACTAGAGGAAGACATTATATATACACACACCAGCACGACTCCTCGTCTCCCTGTGCAAACCATCGTCTCCTGCCAATTCATCAACCAGCGCGACCCCTCGTCTCCTGTCGCCTCGTGTATCGGCGCAACCCCTCGTCTCCTGTTGCCTCGTGTACCGGCCCGCCGGTCGTGTATAATTTTGCAACTTGAACTTACGTCGACCCTCGGGGCAGTCACATCGCACACGGTCAATACCTACGTGCTGTGTACAATGATTAGCCACATCGCACACAGTCATTGCCCACGAGCTGTCTGCAATGACTAGCCACATCACACATGGTTAGGAGCTTGGGAACGTGTGCGTTGGTGATTGGCCTTGCACTAGTACGGCGCTTCTCCTCCTCATGGCCATGGCCGTGGTCAGGGCAAATGGAAGATGCGAAGTAAAAACCACATGTATATATGTTAATTCCATTATCCACACATGGTTGCTTAGATCTGACTGCCACGGTTGTTCTGCCCCAACCGCCTTCAATAACACAGATTAAATAGACATTTCAAACACAGATTAAAAAGGCATTTCTAACACAGATTACGAAGACATTTCCAAACATCACATAACAACAAAAGGCTGGTTCGTTACATTACATAACAAAAGGCTAGTTCATGCATATACACATAAGCTAAATTGTCTCAAGTGGGAGATCTTCGTCTAGAGGTTCCAGCCTCAGAGGGGAGACAGTAGCAACTTTGAAGAAGCTCATCATCTCGACACCCCACTGGATGTACTTCGCGTGGAAGTGCAAGACTTGCTTTATGTTAGGATTGGTGAAGCGGACGAGGATACGCCCTGACACGTGGTGAGCATCGGCGAGAAATCCATGACGCGGAAACTTCTTACGCAGGATATACAAGACGACGTATGCACCGAAGTAGTGCACGGGGTCGACGTTGTACACACAGAGGAGACTGTCCTCAGTGTCACCATAGCGGCAGAACTCCAGTTCATCCATTGTGGTGCGGGAGAGCTCCATGTTCACGTGCGCGTTGTCCTCGCGGATGGGCGAAGGAGGTGACGCTTCGCGCTTGATCCGCTTCGCTAAAGAGCTCCCTGCAACGGCCATTGCGAGATATTCAGGAGGTGCCTAGAGGGCCAGGGAAGGAGAAGGAGATCGAGGAGCTGGAGGTGGCGTTTGGATGAATCAAGGTAGCGTGCGATTTATAGGGGGATCAGACTCTTCGTGTTAAGTGATATAACATCGCACATAATTATCAAAAACAACCATCACTGATTCTCACAACATCGCATATGATCAGTCAGGAAAAAACGTCACCGATGCTTCCTACCTCATCGCAAACGGACATTTACGGCCGTTTTACCTAGGCACGTTGCTTAAGGGCGTGATTTGGTGACCGTGTGTGATATTTGTATCGCTTACGGTTTGCGCAGAACCGTGTGCGATAGAGGGTCTTAAAAGACCTATTCTATAGTAGTGAGTGCTGGAGGAGCCGAAGCTCCTCTCCCCCTCCCCCCGGGCCAGTAAAGCCGGCCTGACGTGGGAGGACCAGAGAGCTAGGACCCAAAGGAAGAGAGAGAAAAGAAAAGGAGAAAGGCCTAACATTGAACACCGTATACTACTGTATGTGCACAACAGTTGCTAGGAGCCTAGAAAAGCTTGTGTCCGATGCCTGATTCAGGAAGGCAACTAGCTAGGATGACGGCAATGTGCCCGGGGCCATTTGTGAAGTATACGGTCAACGCAATGAAGTCGTTGAAAAGATAAGGGAAAGCGTACTTGGACGATGTTCTCAGATCCAAACGCTTAGAAATGATAAATTGAGGACGCCATCAAGAATGATGTAGCTGAGATGATGGCACCAGGAATCTGTTGGGAGCGTGTGTGCATTCATATGCGGATCGAGTTTCATAGGAAAAGGAACATGGGCTCTCATCGGGCGAAATATGCGACCTCCGTTTTTCAGTTTTTTTTTACAGAGAATTCTTCAGACGTTGTTTTAGACAGTAATAAAACATTACCTCGAGAAAAGACAGTAATATAATTATTAATAATATAATTAGAACAAAGCATTTTAGATAACAATAGCATTCACACATGAGAAGTCCATATATTTTTCATTTATATAACTACCACGGTGTCCCGTCCAATTACATAAAAAATATCTTTAATCATCTTTAAGATTTTTGACCTATGCATGATATTACATTAGTATGGAAAATAAAAGTTCAGATCGCAAGCCAGTCGGTTAGTCATTGTATATAGCCGGTAGATTGTCTGTACATGATATTAGAATACATGGAATTAAAGTTCGGATCGTGATTAGGTGATCATTGAGATCAATATCTAGAGTTAAGGTTCACATCACCTATGGTTGATATTAGATCAGTATGCAGACATAAAATTTAGGTAAACTTTTTACGAGGTATAAAATTATGAATATTATCAATCGTGGGCTATTAATAACTTCGAATCAATGTCGGATAATGTTTAGGTACAGCTATAACGATCTATTGGTTATGGTCTATTAATAATAAAGGTTTATTAGATTAATGGTCGGATGATGTTTAGTTATGAAAATTTAACGGCTGTGATCTGTTTAGGTATAATTATGAAGATCTACCAGTTGTGATAAGTTTATGTACAATTATGAAGATATATCGGTTACGATTTATTTATGTATACTTAGATCTATTGGTTATGATATGCTTAGATAAAGTTATCAAGATCTATTGACTGTGATATGTTTAGGTACAGTTATGAGATCTATCGGTTATAATCTGTTTAGGTACAGCTATGAAGATATGTCGGTTGTGATCTATTTAGATACAATCATGAAGATCTATCGGTTGTGATCTATTTAGGTACATATGAAGATATATCTGTTTAGGTATAGTTATGATGATATATCGGTTGTGATCTGTTTAGATATAATTAAGAAGATCTATCATTCATGGTCCACTGATAAAAAGATGGATCATCAAATTATTGACCAAACATTTTGTTTTTTTAGATTTTCTAGCGTGTCCTTTTTTAATATATGGTATATGATCAATCTTTCACAGTACTGAATACACACATTCTAAAGTAATATCTATTTGAAAAGGGATATAGTACCAGTCAGTATATGATGAGACGAAAAAGGGTACACACGAACGAGGACTAATGTCTCATTCACGAGCGACTGACTACTTATAACTCAGCAGACCGTATCCTTTCCCTGCCCGCAACAGCGTATATATGGTTGATATTTGGATTTAGTGCCTCTGCAGCTAACCCCGTACTTCTGCTAAAATCGTTAGATATGTTATCTCAGCATTGTCTACTAGTAATTTAGTTCTGGTACTATAAGATCTTTAGTTAATAAACGATCCAGTCAGTCAAGTCTTCGTATAATAACGAGATGGGTCTTGTTCGTCCAGCACCAGCACTAGCAGCCACTAGCTTGCTTCTGATGGCTTCTGCATACATGCAGATGCTTGTCAAGCACGGCTGCACAGGTCAATTCCCAGGTCATATTCCGTGAGCTACTCTTCCTCTAGAATTAGCAGCACGTGGTCCGCGAACGTACCAAAAAACAAAAACGTCTTGCGTGTCCCAGCTTCGTCATGCAGTCCGGTAGTTGAGTGACGTCACTTTGCTGACGTTAGTTTTATTTTGAGATCTGAATGCTTGTAAAATCCTGATGGGTATATCAAGTATTTATCTCCATTTTTTTCTTTGACGACGAACCTCAACCAATACATAGCTTTCCATAGTTTATATATATGTAGACATAAAAACTGAGTAGCTGTCATTTTTCAGCAGTATAAATTTCCACATAGTGAACCAACAAGATTGGTAATTCCTACGGTGATGACTACACGTCGATCGGACGACGAAAGCACCCCATCGATCCTTTTCTCCATCGTTCGATGCAACGCATCCAGCTATGTAGTCTTCTACATCGTCCTTCCAGCGTCTTCATCTTATCCGTCTTCTTCTACTCTCCAGTCCTGCTTGTTGCGCCCCTACTCCACCTCGTTCTCCTCCTCCCATCACCTCACCGAGGTAGGACGCCTGCCTCATCGGATGTGATAGTGCAAGATTAGGCTGTTGGCTTTGAACAAATTATTTGTGTCATTGCAACAAAACACATACACTTGTACAATAACACAATAGATTAGATGTCTTATGTAAAACTTGTAGATGATTACAATAAAATTGAGATTTTAACGCAATAAATTCTTTTTGCATATAGCAACATTAAATGGAACAAAAGTGCAACATAAATGGAAAACAATGCACAACACCATTGAACATTGCAAAAAATATATTTCACGATTGCAACAAAAAGATCCATATAGTTGAAGCAGTCAAAGTACGAACACACATGGAGCAGTAGAGAAAACATCAAGTGAAGCCTGCAACCAAAACTGTAACCCTCTGCAACAAAAAAGTTTTTGTATGGAACATCTGCATGCCTATTGACTCCACCCGATCTTGCAACCCATCACTGCTACCAACACGTACGGTCATTCCCACGGACCTCTAGGACACCATTCCTTTCTTGACGACGATGTCTTCCGAGCATCTCCCTCGATGTCACCTTCCTTGGCGAGGTGCAAGACGTGGCTCAGATGGGCAACAACGTATGCAGGGGAGCTTGGGAGGCTCAAAGAGCATCACGGGACATGGGGCAAGAGAGAACAACGGGCAAAGGTCGCATCGTATGCAACAAGAGGCATTGAGAGAGCACTGTCTTGCTTTGGCAAGGAGCGCTTTGATTGAGGACAGAGCCGAATGGGAGGCTTCTGGCGAAAGAAGAATGGGGAAGGAGATGGAGGAGGTAAGGTTTTGGAGGGCACGACAAAAGGAGAATAGGATGTGTTGGATGTAGTGGACGATAGAGGAAGCAGCCGACGATTCGTCTCGACTGTCAGGGGGGGGGGTGGAGAACTAGGGACCGTTAGTCTACCCTAGCATAGGATCAAACTACAATGAAAACATAGAAAATAAACTTGCGCAACATTGCTTTTCTACGTATGCAACATAAAAATTGTACAATCATAACAACACTTTTTAAGATATTTGTATTTAACAAAATTTATATCATAAAAATATATTTTTATGTAATAGAAACTCGTGATACCAAAAACAAAAATCGGACTACAAAGCGCACAACATTTATCCAACAAAAATGTTACAGCATACTTTTTCAATCGATCAATATGTTGTCACATATGTATGGTGCGACGTGTGACTAATCTCTTCCTTGTCATCACTTATTACTACTACTGCTCAATATGTCAGGGATATAAGACAATATGGTTCAATGTTACATATTAGTAGTTTCCGAATATATTGTTAATTTTCACGTATAAACAGTGTTAATTCTAATTGAAAAGAGTCCATGCCTTGAACTCTTATCTAAGTTCGTGTTTCAATCTTAAACTCTATAACAGTTTGATTTAGAACCTTGGGCTTTTAATACTGTTTGATTTTTAACCACTACTTGGTTTTAACCTCTCTGACTAGATTTGGCCATGGTATTCACCGCGTGCTGCCATTTCACCTAATAGGGACCTACATATCATTCTTTATCTTCCTCTTTCTCCCCCCAACATCACCCTAAATCTAATCACCACCAGCACTTCAATTGTTGCCGCCTCGATTTTGTCTACTTCAGTGAGCTTTCTACCTCCGCATGGCCTTCTCCAGCATCGCTTGACCCCTCTGATCCTTTCTCCTCTGTTGTTTCAGTCTCTTCGGTTGTATCGCTGCCACCATAAAGCTCGATGTTGTTGTGTTTGCTCACGGTCAATCTGCCATCGTCGTCCTCTTCCGCTACTATCGGAGCCTGCCTATGCATTCCAGGTAGCTAAGGAGGTCATACTATCGTCACGTGTGTAGAAATGAGAGGGGAAAGGAGGGAATCGAAGAGGGACGAGGATGAGAAGGAGGTGCGACAGAGCTACGTGATGAGAGGTTACGACGGTTGACCTAGATAGACATGAAATGCGACAAAGAATAAATGACATGTAGGCTCCTATTAAGTGATGTGGAAGCTATTTGGCGAACACTATGATAAAATCTAGCCAAAGAGGCCAAAATCAAGTGGAGGTTGAAATTTCAACGGTGTTGAGAGGTCAGTGTCTTAAATCAGACCATTTTAGAGTTTGATATTGAAATGTGAGCTCGACCAAAAGTTCAAGATTAAACAGTGAACTTTTTTATTCCAATTTATAAAGTTATAAGTGCTATTACGTTATACGTGGTAATAGATGGCCAAGATCAATCTAAATCCTTTGATTAAATAACGGTCAATCCCCAGATATAACCTCGAAAAGTGCATCTTATATTTGACACGTGCGTCCACCATTATGTATACTTGAGCATCATAACCGGTCAGGAATTTTTTCCACTATTCTCGCAGCCACCGCGGTCGTGAGAGCCTCCACAAACTCTGCATCATTCTTCAGCGAATTCACCATTTCCTCCACTAGAAGCTTCTGAAACTCCGGTGTGACCGTCCCCCTCGAGATGGCCTCCACGCTCGATCCTGACCCTTGGTTCGTTAGATCAAGAGTGACCGTCTGGCCCGACGAGTTGATGGAGATCGAGCACGGCCGCGACCCTAGGCCTACCTGGCCTGTGGACCCATTGCCGACAAATTCGCTCTGCACAGATTCAGCATGGTTGTGCTCGCCCTCGTAAGTTACTACTAGCATCGACCTGTCCTCTGCATTTCTCTGCACCTATGTGACATGATCCGGATCACAATTCAGCAAAATTACGCAGCTTTTTCACGGGAAGACTTGGCCAAAATTTTGCGAAATGTGAACGTTAGCAGAAGAAGCAAAACTGCATGGTTGTAAGTACCTTCTTCTTCACGGGGCAAGAAGGAGCAAATGCGCACCTAAAGTATGCTCTGGGATGCGGGTTGTCGCGCGTCACCTTCTGCCCGTACTTCCTCCACTGGTACCCGTCCTTCACGGTCTGCATGCGAGAGGAGCAGCAACCAAAGCAAGATTCAGATCATGGCTCAGGTTTATTTAGCTATATGGCGTACGTGAGGGTAATTCACTGCAGCTGCAGGGTGTTTGTTTCAGCTCACGAGGTTGGCGTCCGAGTCCGACGGCTCCGCGTGCAGGCAGACCGTCCTGGCCTTGGGCCGGGCCTCCGCCGTCACGCCGGTGGCCTCCTCTCCCGCCGCGTTGGCGGCAGACCCGCTCGGCGCCCTTGCGGCGGCGACGGCCGGCGCCCGCGACGTCGCGAGAGCGCACAGGTGCGGGTGGTCGGCGAGTATGGCGCCGAGCGTGCCGGCCAGCCTCCGGTTCTCCTCGCGCACCCGCCTCAGCTTCTCTTCGAGACCCTCCCCCTGTTCGACGTTCATGCACGCAGTGATCATCAACTGCAGATGCAAATTTATATGGATCGATGCAAGCATTGATCATCAATAGGGGAGGGTCGGCGACCCACCGGAGACCGGGCGAAGAGCGGCAGAAGTCCGGCGCTGTCGGTCGGAGATGAGCCGTCGCCGTCGTCCATGGCCGAGACAACAGTGCAGCACGAGGCGCTTAGACGAGAGCTGGACGCGCCGGCGCCCGTACGGCCTTGTAGCTGTAGCTAGGCACGTTGCAAAATGTGGTTTCTGAACGCGAGGAAACGTGAAATTTGTATGAGGATCGCGTGGGTCATGTAATACAGGAAGTTTACGCCGGTGCTCGATCCCGTGTTTGCCTTCTCCATTGGCTTGACCGACGGATCGCCATCGACCAATTTGCTCACCCCACCACGTGTATGTGAGTGTCATCCCCGATGACGTACTCCCTGAAGGAGAAAGGACAAATGAGCTGACAAACGAGGCAGTCGATTTGCACACGTAGGTATGGTCACGTCATATGGACAGGACAAACCAGACGTTAGCACCCCGGGGAAAGAAAAGATTCCGTCAAATTTAAGTCCTAGGCACAGGAGGTTTCGGCGCCTGCAGGTCTCGCAGCGTCCACAGTTGAAAATGACAAGGTTTAGTCAAGAATGAACAAAGTGATCAACCACTGGTGGGAAATAAAGAAATATTTTTCTTGTCCAATTTACCTGCATCTGTATTTTCTTGACACGCATGCTTAGGTGAAAAATGACAAGTATTTATAAACGGGTGGAGTATTCGATTTATTTTTTGAGCAAAACTAATTATCTGTATAGGGTTACATTTCAATGGGGACTAATTCTTTCATGTTTCTTTCTCTATATATTTTTTTAAAAGAAGGATTTATATTGATCTTCTGGTCTCTGCATCAGAAAAATGGAACAGCCAAATCAAGTTTATTACAGAGTTTAACCGAAATAAAAAAGTCCAGTTCACAATTGCTGAGAATAATGAGTAGCTCACAAATTAGCTGGTATAGCTAGAACAAAAAACATACAACCTGGAGGCGTAAATTTTGGAAATTAAGGCACCAAATACCCTCTATGTTTTAACCTCCTTGATCTGCGCCAGCAACTAGACGAGAATAGCTCCAGTGCCACCTCCAATCATTGGCTCTTATCAGTCACTCCTCTCTTGACTCGGTCTCTGCAAGGGCACCTAAGATCGCATCACATTGCCACACCTAAAGATTACCTGGTTTGGATGATGAAAAGGCGTGTTATCAAACACAACATCATTACGAGTTAACCAAATAGACCAACGCACCAATATTGCCCCGATAGGATTTGTGTTGACAATGTCCGCCCCAAACCATGCTACCATTGCCCTAGCATGTGTGAGACGTGTCCTAGGTGGTGTTAGAACAAAAGCAATGTGCACCATTTCCAAACAAAACGTGCAGCAGGACAGTCGAAAAATAAGTGTTGGATGGACTCATCATGATCATAGAAGGAGCACAACTTACTCCCCTTCTAATTTCATTTGGCTAGATTATTTTTGTAAGAACAACACCCCTACCAAAAGATACAACACCCCTACCAAAAGATACCGCATGGAAATTTTATTCTTTAGGGGGGTTTTTAACTTCCATGCATGCTACGCCTAAACCAGGTGTTAAGAGTCCATGATTGTTTGATGCATCAAATGGATAGAAAATTCTTCATTCTAGTGTAAAGACAACCAAAATGCACCCTTCCAGTTGGTCAAGGTAACTGACTCTAACTGGGAGATTAGGTCATTCCAAGCTATAATTTTTGGCTCAATAATCACTCTTTGGGATGCAATTATTTAGGGGTGTGGTAGCTAGGACTTCTACCATCGTGGCGTCTTTCTTGCGAACCACATCGTATAGAATTTGGTATTGTAGGCTAAGAAGTGTGGTTCCCAACCAAATATCATCCCAAAAATGAATTTGAGACCCACTTTGCAAAATTAGATTACCAAACTGAAAAAAGATCGCTTTACTTTCATCAGACTTGTCCAAAACTAAGAATCTCCAAAATGAGGTTCAGCCTGAGATAGAGCTCGAGTTCTTAAAGAGCTTGAACAGCCATTTACTCAGGAGGCATATATTAAGTGCCTACGTCATCATTATTTTTTTATCCCAAGCTTCCACTCTTTACAAATTGTCTAATCCAATTGCACCATATTGGAGAGAACCCTTTCATTAGTACAGAAATCGATATCTGAGGTGGTAATAGCACAACCGAGGCGGTTATAGCACCCGTCTCCATGGAGTGGTTGCGGATATGGGGGCATGCATCGGAGGCGGTTACGCAAGCGCCTCGGATAAGAGCTCATCCGAGGCGGTTAAAACGCGTTAACCACCTCGGATAAGCTCTTATTGGAGGCAGTTATATTTCCTCAACCGTCTCGGATAAGGACTTATCGGAGGCGGTTATTATTCCTTAACCGCCTCGGATAATGTCTTATCGGAGGTGGTCAGGATAATGTAACCGCCTCCAATAAGTGCTTATCCACCTCGGATAAGAGTTTATCCGAGGCGGTTGAAGTACATATCCTAGGCGGTTGTTGATTTGCAACCGCCTCAGATATGTTTTTAAACAGGCATTATTTTGCCTGATTTACTAGCCTCCCTGAAAAAGCAGATAGTTCATATATATATATATTTTTTAGACAAAGGAAGAATTGTATTACTTCCGGCCTCTGCATATCAAGATGCACACAGCCAAACAGTTCATATATATGACATATCACAGCACGCACAACAGATTTATATAGCACACTTCAATCATTCATTATCGCATCGACCACAAGACATAAACTACAAACATTCACATATATACGCATACGAATAAATATTATAAAACTTGTTCACTTGAGTCACATACTCAATTCACAGCGAAGATATTGATCAAATTCAAAAAACTAGACCTCTCTTAAGTTCTTCACATGAATAGAGCCACTCACCGAAGCCTCCATACATGATATCTGTTGATAAAGAAGTCTCATCTGTAAAACAGTGATGTTAGCAGTGAGAGGAAAAATGAACAAGACATTTAAAAACATCAAGTGCACTTATCATTTGAAATCACAAGTTGGATAGATAATTACAAAGTTTGATTGTAGGCATTAATGAAGTAACTAATGACCTAACTAGAAACCTAAGTAATGATCTAACTAATCGCAATCCTAAGTTCCTAGCTTGCCGCCGGGAAACTGAAGCGTCCTTCGGGACTAATGACCTCATTGTTTAGGAAGCTAGCGATGTGCGACTAGATCTGGGCAAGGTCCATATCTTCCAACTGTTTGATTGCCATGATTTTCGCCCCTCCCTGAAAACATGAGGCTTACACTCAGGGCGAATAGCATGATTAAACACTAGACATTAGTTGTGGCGATGATTTCGTACCGCTAGATCACCGTACTTTGGGTTGCTGCAAAGGGCTAGCATGTGGAAACACACGTAATACCCACAGAGGTCGGTCCCTTCGGGTTGTTGCTGGCACTACAAAAGGGCTATCGATTAGGTATAGAGGGTAGAAGTATGATGGCATTAGTTCGAGGAGTCAAGGACATTACGGAATACCTTAAACTTGGAGTCATGCCATAACTCGATGGGCACTCCTTCCTTGACTTCCTTGTGCCTCCCTCCTTGTTTGACGTACGTGTCAAACACTCTAGGTGATTCAAAACAATTAGCATCGAACTGTCTTTTCCTTTGTGAAGAAGAAAGAATAGGCATGGACAAAGTCGAAAGTTTTGGTACTCACTCGTCGAGTAGACGCATGATGTCCACGTACCCTTGCTTGCGCTCGTCAATGCTACGCCTCATGGAATCAAGGTGTTCACGCGAAAATTGGATCCGCGGAACACCTAGGTAATGTGGAGTCGCCAACCGTACTTTCGTGTACGATAAACGATTGCTTTCCAGGCAAAGCAACAAAGGGTAACTATCGTACTTTCGTGCACGACGAATGATTGCTTTCCGAGCAAAGCAACAAAGATCCTCTTACTTTTGAGAAGAAGAAACGACTGCTTTTCAGCGCAAAACAGCAAAGATCTACTGCTAAAAATATAAAAAGTAAAGGTAATAGATTGATTTGTGTCGATTGTGTTGTTTTTTAATCGGCCGTCACCCTTTATATTTATAGGGCGGCTGGTCTTTCCGTAGGAGACCGGGACTCCTAATCTTAACTGAATACAGATATGCATCCTTCCCTTATTTAAAGGATCCTGATCCTAACATACATACAAACCGTAACCAACTCGACCAGGACTCCTCTTTGTATACGGGATACCTTTCCATACAAACCGAGTACCTTTCCGAGTCCGCGACTAACTTTCCTTCTGTGATTCCCCGCAATTCCTCGTCTCCCAAATTGAAGTCTTCCAATATGTCCAAGTCGAAGATTCTGTCGTCGGAAGCAGACTTGGATGCAGTCGACTTGATGTATCAACCCATCTACTTAGTGGCGCCGCGACCTATTTCTAGTACTCGAGGTTGAAATGGTCTACGCGGGTCTCGAGGACCTCGGCGACACGGGCTGCTCGGATCCCAAGTCGATCCGGACGATGTCCTGGTACTCGGGGAAATTACTCGGGTTCCCGAGTTGACCACTCGGTGCTCGGGGATGTGAGTACTCCGAAACACGGGTACTCGGGCTGCGAGTACTCGGGGTCGTAGGTACTCGGGAACACCAGTACTCGGGGATGCGGGCGTGCTGGTGCTCGGTGTCCGGAGGTTTTGCTCGGGATGCTGCGATAATCAAGTCTGTATAAAATGTTTAACACTAAAGCCACAGCTTGTTAGTCCATTATTTCAACTCCCAACCACAATACTAATTTGGCCAACTAGATAAATCTCAAAGCCAAATTACACTGTAAACACATGCCCCCCTGTTTTTGGTATAATGGTATTTACCGAAAATACTAAGGCCTCCTTAGTAACGGCTTCTCCAGCGGCTTCTCCCAGAAGCTGCCCCCTCCTAGCTTCTCCCAGAAGCCATCCCGTCAAATTCGCTGGGGCTTCTAAACTAGTCAATCCCCGACGAATTTAGAAGCCTCGACGAATTTGACGGGGCGGCTTCTGGGAGAAGCTGGGAGGAGGCAGCTTCTGGGGGAAGCCACTGGAGAAGCCGTTACTAAGGGGGGCTAAGTCATTTCTCAGGGCGATATAACATATCAGCCAAACCAGCTATCAAGCTTCTTGCCATAAGCTCGGATAAAACTTCTTCAAATACTTTCCGTTAAGAGCTTTAGACAAACTTTCCCCTTGTAAAGTTTGCACAAAATAAGAATTTCCAGGAGCAATTCCTACAACTCTATATGGACCTTCCCAACTCGGCGACCATTTGCCGAATTTGTTATCTCGAGTTCCAACAGGTAAAATCGTTTTCCATACCAAGTCTCCTATCTGAAACGATTTCTCCCTTACCCTCTTGTTGTAGGCCTTCGCTACTCTCAACTTTTCTTTCTCAATCTCTCGTAAGGCTTTTAGTCTTTCTTCTGAGACTTCATCTACCCTGTCTAGCATCAAATTATTGTAATCCACAGCCGACAAGTCATTTTGTCTGGCTACTCTAAGAGCTTGTAAATTAACTTCTACGGGTAGCACTGCTTCCTGTCCATATACCAACTCATACGGCGTTTCTCGGGTTGCTCCGTGTCTAGATATTCGATGGGCCCACAAAGCTTCCGAAAGCACCTCATGCCACCTTCTCAGATGCTCCTCAATTTTCTTCTTTATAAGCTTAATCAATGTTTTATTGCTGGACTCGGCCTGTCCATTGGTTTGGGCATAATAGGGCGACGAGTTCAACAATTTAACTCCAAAGGACTCGGTGAACTCATTAAATTGGTGAGACATAAAAGAAGCACCTTGATCAATCGTCAGAGTTTGAGGAACGCCGAACCTGTGGATAATGTGTTCTAAGACAAAACTAATTACCTCTTTATGAGTCATATTTCTCAAAGGAACTGCTTCAGTCCATTTAGTAAAGTAATCCGTAGCCACAAGGACGAAGCGATGACCCTTAGAAGAAGCAGGATGTATCTGACCAATGAAGTCTAAACCCCACCACCCCTAAACGGCCACAGTTTTATAATAGGATTCATCATAGCCGCGGGTGCCAGTTGCACATTTCTGAATTTCTGACATGCTTCACATCCTCTATAGTAACGAAAACAATCTTTTAGCATAGTCGGCCAATAGAAACCTGCTCTTTTCAATAACCACTGCATTTTAGGGGCCGACTGATGTGTTCCACACATCTCTTCATGTACTTCCCCCATAGCTACTCTCGACTGATCGAGACCCAAACATTTTAACAGAACCCCATCTATTGTTCGGCGATACAACTCGTCATTCAACAAGGTGTACTTTATAGCTTGCCGCCGAATCTTCCTATCCCTGGTTTGACTCAGATTTTTCAAATAACTAGCTAGAGGTATTCTCCAATCATTAAGCTCTGGATTGCCCGCTGACTCGGCTACTTGTGGTTTTGGTACTGAACTAGCGCCTGTCGAGTCGGTGCCGCTTCTAGGTAAGTTGGCCTCGAGTTCCGACAAGTCGGCCTCGACTTCAAACAAGTCGGCCTTGCCTCTAACAACAGCTAGCATCGGTTCCTTTGATATAAAGAATGTTCCTCTGCCAACTTGATACCCAGATGCTTGCTGTGCTAGAAAATCAGCTCTAGAATTATCTTCCCTAGGCACATGGCTGATAGTGAAAGTATCTAGGGACTTGATTATATCTAAACACCGGTCTAGGTAACTATTTAGTAGCCCACCAAAACATTGAAACTCTCCATTAACTTGCTGAACTACTAGCAATGAATCCCCATAAGCATCTACGTCTCTTACACCCATATCGACTAAGTTTTGCAAACCAAACAGCAGCGCCTCATACTCTGCTTGACTATTAGTGCAAGAATACTCTAGTCGGACTGATGCCTCATAAACGACATTATTTGGTGAGATTAAAACATTGCCGATGCCTTGCCCACTTCTACAAACCGATCCATCAAAATAAAATTTCCATGGGCATATACTAACATAACTAATACCTTCTTCATCTCTAACCCTATGATAAACAATGAAGTCGGCGATAACTTGACCTTTCATAGAGCGCAACGACTCATATATCAGATCGTACTCTATTAATGCATAAGCCCATTTCCCAATCCTACCGCTAAGAATCGGCTGTTGCAACATATATTTGATCACGTCGACTTGGCAGGCTACCACACAAGTACTCGAAAGCAAATAATACCGAAACTTGGTACATGCATAAAGTAAAGATAAGCATAACTTTTCAATGAACACGTACCGACTTTCGGTGTCGAGCAAACGACGACTCAAATATGCAATGATGCACTCTTTCTTGTCGACTTCATGTGTTAAAACTGCGCTGATCACCTTGTCTTGGGCAGCAATGTACAATCTGAACAGCACACCCGACTCGGATGCTCGCAGCACCGGAGGGCTCGACAAGTACCTCTTAATGTTATTGAAAGCATTTCGCTGTTCTGCCCCCCAAGTGAACTCGGCCTCGTGCTTTAGCCGAAGCAAAGGGACGAACGATTCAATCTTTCCCGCCAGGTTAGATATAAATCATCTTAAATAGTTTATTTTTCCCAATAGACTTTGCACATCCTTTTTACATGTGGGTTCTTCTAACTTCCTGATGGCTTCTATCTTCTTAGGGTCGATCTCTATACCATGTTCATGAATTATAAACCCTAAGAACTTGCCAGCCGACACTCCAAAAGCACATTTGAGTGGATTCATCTTCAACCCATACCGACGCATCCTTTCAAAGGCTAGTCGCAAGTCGGCTAAATGATGATCAAAGCCATCCGACTTCACGACGACATCATCAATGTATACTTCCAATATTATGCCCAAAAGATCATGAAATATCAAGTTCATAGCTCGTTGATATGTAGCACCGGCATTCTTCAACCCGAACGTCATGACAACCCATTCAAACAACCCTACGAACCCGGGGCAACGAAAGGCAGTTTTAAACATGTCCTCTTCGGCCATAAAGATTTGATTGTACCCGGCATTTCCGTCTAAAAAGCTAATTACTCTGTGCCCAGAAGCATCATTTATTAGCATGTCGGCTATTGGCATGGGATACTCATCTTTAGGAGTGGCTTTATTTAGATCCCTAAAGTCGATCCATACTTTAATCTTACCAGTGTTTTTCTTCTCGACTGGCACAATATTGGAGATCCACTCGGCGTACCTACACGGCCGAATAAACCCGGCTTTCACCAACCGATCGACTTCTTCTTTGATACGGTCGTATAGATTAGGGTTGAAACACCTAGGTGGTTGTTTGTGTGGCCTGAAACCCGACTTAATAGGTAATCTGTGCTCGACTAGACTTCTACTCAACCCGGGCATTTCAGTGTAATTCCAAGCGAAGCAGTCAATAAATTATTTAAGTAATGTGCATACCTCGTTCTTCTGACCAACTTCCATATTGGCGTTAATGAACGTAGGTCGAGGAACACTTCCATCACCAATGTCGACTTCTTCAAGCGGGTCGGCCGATGAGAACCCTTGTCCGAGTTTCTCCATGTCATCAAAATCTTCAATAGTCTCATGCATATCGTTCTTTCCGGAACGATATTCCTCAGTGCGCTTTTGCAACCACTTAATGCTATCTTCTTTATTCATCACTTACAAAGATAAATTGTTAAGCCGAGCTATACAAGCCGGCTGCGCCTGTATCGGTACAAAACCATCCCTACCGATACTGATGTAATCGTACTCTGACAAGTTCCTACCCGACAAGCATCTCATGTCGCCGTGTTGTCAGTCAACCGTTGTTTCAGCAAGAGCGATACAAGCCAAGTTGTCTGCTTTGATAACCTCGACATCCTCATCCACCCACTGGATTAAGTATTGATGTAGGGTAGAGGGGATGCAACAATCGGCCTTTGACGTCGACGACGAAGAAAGCAGTCGGCAAGGTTTTGCTCCCGACTATAAGCTCTACAGATAGTATGCCTTTAGCCTCGGATAACTCCCCCGAGAACCCGCTGAGCCCCATGTTGGTTTTCATCAACTCGGACTCCTTTCGGCCTAACTTGGAGAAAACCGAAAGAGGCATAATGTTGACCCCAGCGCCACCATCAACGAGCATGCGGCCAATGGGTCTTCCATCGATGTGGCCCTTGATGAACAGAGGCTTCAAGTGTTGTCCAGGTTTTTCTGGCTTCTCGAACGTAGCATTTTTCGGACCAAGTACGAGTTCTGCGACCTCTAACTCGGGTGCCCGGAAATCCATGGGTAACTCGAACACCATGTTAATATCCATGTCGGCGGTCATTCCCCTGACGTCGCCACTGGCAGCATCAACTTCTTCCTTTGCTATGTGCTTCTCTTTCCAAGTCATCTTTGCTGGTGTCATCGGCCTTGCTCGGTTAAACCACTCGTCGTGCTTCTTCTTGACTAGCTCCTCTCTGAGTTCGAGTGCTCACAATCGCTGTACCCTCCGCTTCTGAGTATGCGTGAGTCCTGTAGGGCACCATTGAGGCTTTGGCTTTGTTCCTGGCTCAACCGACTTGATGTTGCTGACTTGCTTCTTTGGCACCGGCTTTTCGAGTTCATTTTTCCGCGTGCCGATTTTAGCTGCGCCGCAGGACTCTGGCCTGTCCGAGTTGTCTATCGTGCCAAACTGTATCCGCCGGGCTCCTGCTGGTGTCGCCGAGTTGTTCTGCGACTTGATTGATGCGGCGGGTCGTTGGTATCGACTTGCCTCCGGTACTTGGGTAACACCCGCTTCGTCCGAGTCGGGTGCGAGCTAGGCCGTTGTAGTGTGGCCAGATTTGGATCCGTCACGCTTGACCGGCACCCAAACGCGCTTGACCGGCGAGTTGTCTCTTTGAGCCCCTCCGGATGCCGTCGAGTATCTCTGCACGCCGAGTTCCTTATGACGATTGGTAATCCCACTCGGTGACCCGGCTCTTGGGTTAAACCGAGTCCTCTTCCCCTGTGGGTGTTCCCTGAACTCGGGCCTTGATGGGATCCAACCCGGCTGGTCAATGCCGATTGGTCCAACGGGATGTGGGGCCCAGGGATTGAAACCCCATGGAGGGAACTGCAGACCGAAAGGAGGCGCGCACCCCCAATAAGCCGGGCTTGTCGCGAAGTATGGTGGCGGAACATATGGGCCTTCTTGCCAGTACTCGGGAGCACCGAACCCTGGTCGCGGAGGTGACCTGGGGTGCTTAGTGTTTCTGAGCCGAGTGAACACACTGTTGGAAGCGCGCGAAGTGTATTTGCGCAACAGTTGTTCCACTGTCGGTTTTGGCCTTGCGACTTGCCCCTTTCCTTGGTTGACCTTTTAGATCCTGACTTCTGGATTTTTTGGTTTGATCATTCTCGGGGCAGCATCATCGTCAACGATGACGTTCTTCCTTTTTGCCGACTCGGCTTGGTCTGACCGAATTAGCACCTTTTTCTTCTCCAAGTCGATCACATTGATCGGAAAAGGATCGCTATCGAGTTTCATCTTGGTACTCTGAGCAAATGTCAATCATCCGTCATTAATGGCCGATTGCACTTGTCGACGAAACACATTGCAGTCGTTAGTAGCATGAGAAAACGAGTTGTGCCACTTGTAATAAGCTCTTTTGGCCAAGTCGTCTACCGATGGAAATACATGTCCTTCCCTTACTCGGATCAGATTTCCTTGCAGGAGCATGTCAAAAATCTTATCGCACTTGCTAACATCAAAAGTATACTTAATCTCCTCTCTCCGAGTAGGTGTAGGTTTCAAAGCAGAGCATGCAAAAGGTTTCGACTTGGGCGCATGAACCCACTCGGCTATGCATATGTCGACATCGTCGTCACCTGCCGAGTCGTCATCATATGATATAATGTTAACCGCAGGTTTTTCCTTGTTTTTATTCTTATTATCTCCAAACTGGCTATATTGCTTGACTTCCTTAGCACGGTTTTCCTATGCCACAGCTTTCTGCAAGACTTGACTGACGTTTGAAAACTCTTGGCTTTCTAGCCTATCCCTTATATGAGCAAGCAAGCCAGAAAAAGCAAGGTCGGCTAAATCCTTTTCGGCTATGGTCAAACTGAAACACCGGTTTTTAACCTCCCTGAACCTTCTAATGTAATCATAAACCGGTTCATTGTATTTTTGTTTCACCATTGTCAAGTCCAAGAGCCTGAGTTCGGTTTCGCCGCTAAAAAAGTAATCGTGAAACTTCTGCTCTAATTGCGCCCATGTTGTGATGGATTTGGGAGCAAGTGACGTAAACCATGTGAAAGTTGTACCAGACAATGACAAAGGGAACAGCTTGACCCTATAGATATCCGACGTGCCGACTTCACTACATTGTGCCAAAAATTGCCCTACGTGTTCGAACGTAGACCTACCCTCTTCCCCGGTGAACTTAATGAAATCTGGAACTCTAAACCCACGGGGATACGGTGTCGTGTCGAAACATTCAGGGTACGGCTTCTGATAGGCGTGTGTTCTGCCCTTGGGTTCTACACCGAGTTCTCTGAGTACCCCGGCGAGTTGATCCTTAAAACTCGTACTAGTCAGTGGCACTGGTGTAACATGCGAATACGAAGTCGGCTCCGGCAACATGGGTTGGACTTGCTGTGGGTTGAAATATGACTCTGGAACCGGCCCATGAGGGACTCCGGTACCGAGAGGTGTTAAAGGTGGTGCGTTGTATGCTACTATTTGATAATATGGTTGTGGGACATTTGCATTAAGGCTGAGAGTTCGGTTATTATCGGTGAAACCCTGAGAAACTGAAGTCAGAACAACAGATGTAGTAATCACGGGAGCGACTTCTACCCAGTGGCTAGATCTATTAGCGTCAGGGTACATCGGCTGCTTATCCCGATGTTCGTCGCTGATCCGTAACACCGTCGACCTAACCTGGCGCTGCATACTACTCTGTATGTCTTTAGCGAGTTGCTCTTTAAACTCGTTAAATCGGCTAGTCATAACTTGAGTGAGTATTTGTGCTGTATTATCTACATCAGAACCATATTTACTAGCTACCGACACGTCAATTAGATGAGCAATATCTTCAGGACAAGTCGGTTTACTTACCTCGGTATTGAGCGCAGCAGAAGGACTCGGCACGACTACCTTTTTTATGACGCCGTTCCTCGTTTTCTGGTAGCCGGCGAACTTTTGCCGGAGCCGTTCCGCCTGCTCTTCTTCGAGTTGGCATTCAATTTCTCGCCGCTCATCTTCGGATAGATCGTCGAGCGTGACGGTGATGATGTTGTCGGGGTTGACGATGCTTCCGTCTTTGGAGTCGGTGTTCATCGTATAGATCTTTTCTTCTTTCCCCAGCGGAGTCGCCAATTGTGTTCGCGCAAAAATTGGATCCGCGGAACACATAGGTAATGTGGAGTCGCCAACCGTACTTTCGTGTACGATAAACGATTGCTTTCCAGGCAAAGCAACAAAGGGTAACTATCGTACTTTCGTGCACGACGAACGATTGCTTTCCGAGCAAAGCAACAAAGATCCTCTTACTTTCGTGAAGAAGAAATGACTGCTTTTCAGCGCAAAACAGCAAAGATCTACTGCTAAAAAGATAAAAAGTAAAGGTAATAGATTGATTTGTGTCGATTGTGTTGTTTTTTAATCGGCCGTCACCCTTTATATTTATAGGGCGGCTGGTCTTTCCGTAGGAGACCGGGACTCCTAATCCTAACTAAATACAGATATGCATCCTTCCCTTATTTAAAGGATCCTGATCATAACATACATACAAACCGTAACCAACTCGACCAGGACTCCTCTTTGTATACGGGATACCTTTCCATACAAACCGAGTACCTTTCCGAGTCCGCGACTAACTTTCCTTCTGTGATTCCCCGCAATTCCCCCTCTTTGAAGTCTTCTGATATGTCCAAGTCGAAGATTCTGTCGTCAGAAGCAGACTTGGATGCGGTCGACTTGATGTATCAACCCATCTACTTAGTGGCATCGCGACCTATTTCCAGTACTCGAGGTTGAAATGGTCTACGCGGGTCTCGGGGACCTCGGCGACACGGGCTGCTCGGATCCCGAGTTGATCCAGACGATGTCCTGGTACTCGGGGAAATTACTCGGGTTCCCGAGTTGACCACTCAGTGCTCGGGGACGTGAGTACTCCGAAACACGGGTACTCGGGCTGCGAGTACTCGGGGTCATAGGTACTCGGGAACACCAGTACTCGGGGATGCGGGCGCGCTGGTGCTCGATGTCTGGAGGTTCTGCTCGGGATGCTACGATAATCAAGTCTGTATAAAAAGTTTAACACTAAAGCCACAGCTTGTTAGTCCATTATTTCAACTCCCAACCACAATACTAATTTGGCCAATTAGATAAATCTCAAAGCCAAATTACACTGTAAACACAAGGTAATATACCTTATTCCATTTCGGCACGATCACGAGGAGGATCTAATGGCCCCTGGTTATACGATACGAAGTTATTACAAGTTTAGCCGTCGAACCATGAGAATTTGCAAAGGATGTGGCTTACCCGATGTTATAGGCAACCTGGATGTAATCTCATGCGGAGTACTCATGGAGTAAATGCATGACGTAATCCCACACCATGCTCCTATTTGCCGCGATGCTTTGGGCCAAAATCAAATGTGGGTCGCCGAACCCCACGGAGTTCTTCATTTTTCTTCTTTTGCTCAGATCAAGCATGTATCTGAGTATAGGAGAAGAACGCACTATTTTGTAGGCACTTAGCGGTGATAAAACAAAATGGTGCTGTGTTGTAAGGACTTACAGCATGAAGCATCTCATGAGACTAGCGTCCAGCTCACGGAAGTGCATCATCTTGAACATGTCCGTGAATTCCACGGGAAACATATATCCGGTACAGTGCTTGAAATGCTCCTCCTTGAAGAAAACCATGAGGCCGACTCTTGTATCTGGGAACGGCCTGTTCGACATCTCGAGGTAATGATCATGGAGCTTCCGGCAGGCTATGCCCAGGTTCACGTCAGTGTCCGCCATAGGTTGTCCCGTCACGTGCTGGCGAGCTAGCTCCGCTAAAGGATATTGAACATCATCAGCCAGTTTTGAAGCAGACTTCGTGGTTGTGTATACTTTCAGCTTGGATGTGGCCCCTTGACTCTTCGTTGGAACACGGCTTGGCCGTGAGCTCTCCAATGTGGCCCCTTGACTCTTCGATGGAACACGGCTTGGCCGTGAGCTCTCCACTACTGGTACTGCCGGGAGTTGAGGAAGGGCCTCTAGATGTGGCACTATCGACACTGGCTGAGGAAGGGCGAGCTGCCTCGAAACCTCCGGCGGAGATGGAGCAAGCACCGGTGAAAACCTCAGCATCCCTTGATCCAGCGAGCATGGAGGAACAGACGGTGCGCTCGGTGCTGATTCGAGGACTATGTCCTTCTTCTTAGCACCGATGTACCCTAAGGTGCCGAGGTAATGCTGGTGCTTGTTCCTCCTGGCTAGCTCTTGTCCCTTCTGGCTATCTGCCTGGAACTCTTCGGACGACTTCAAGGCGCAGAACTCCGCCCAATCTTCTTCGGAGACATCCGGGTATGCCTGGCAAGGCGACTTCTCTTGCTTGAGATAGTCCCTCACCAGTCTGTGCTTGAAATTCCTCTAGCACTTTCCAGCCGTCAATATGGTCGCTCGGAAGAAATCGGCCTCGACCTCTTCCGGGTACATGAAGGAGCCCTTCACTTCGTCAAACAGGGACCTCCGCTCCTCCCGTGTCAGCTCACCCCAATCGGCGAGGGTGATCCTAACCCTAGAACGGGCGACCACCCCGCATAACGTTCGCCACTTCTTCTGGATTTCTTCCGGCTCAGGAACTCCGTTCACCGGATCCAATCTCTCAACTACCCATCTGCCCTTCGGCCTCCCCGATGGTTTCCTTGGTTTGCGAGAACCCTTTTCTGACGATGTCGATGGTCTTGGCGACCCCGACGGTGATATCATAGGGGACGGCGGCGGGGAGTTCGTCTCCATTCTAATAAGGCTGAAAACATAGTGGATTTGCAGTTGAGTAAATCAAAATGAACATACTTAACGAAATTAGCACAAACTCTTTGTAATTAGCAAACTCTTTCTAAGTTGCTTCCGCATTCAACTTGTTCCACAGTTTGTATGGTTTATATTGATCATATGTTAGAAATACACTTCTGGCATCACGCAGACATCTCTAATTAGCAAGTGGTCTATCTTTGCAAATAAACACGAATAAGATAAACATCTATCATCCAAGATTAATATGTTCAGTACAATGGATTTGAGAGCTCTCATAAACATGGGCGCTGCTGAAATTTGAAAGACAATTGCATGTACGATCTAGTATAGACTTCTGTTTAAAGCAAGCATCATTCTGAACCTTCCATAATAAAGACCAAAATAAAGCAGCCAAATCAAACCTATAAGAAAAATACTTGGCTATCCTTGGCTAACACATACTTGGCTAACACATAATTGTCAAATGGATAAGCACATATGACTACACACATACTTGGCTAACACACTTCGAATGAACAAGTGATCAGTACAGTCACCAAATCCTAAGCTAACACACATACTTGGCTAACATACTTGGCTATTAGAAACCCTAAGCCCTAAGCAAAACCAAGGGAGGCACCAAATCAAACCGCAATGTACCCTAGGCCAGTGCTTGGGGAGGAGGCCAGTCCGGGGAGGCGCCGGTGCTTGGGGAGGCGCCGCCACTAGGGGAGGCACACCGGAGCTTGGGGAGGAGGGCGCCGGTTCGGGGAGGCGCCGCCGCCACGGGAGGCACACCGGAGCTTGGGGAGGAGGGCGCCGGTTTGGGGAGGACGCGGTGGCCGGTGGTCGGCAATGCGGCGAGGAGGCGCTCCGGCGACGGGCTCCGGCTGCGGATGAGGGAGGTTTTTGTGAAGGGGATGCGCGGGCGGTTGTGCCGGTTTGAGTTATATATGGTAAGTTATCCGAGGCGATTAACCGGATCTGACCGCCTCCGATATCCTTTAAAGGAGGCGGTTTGCTAGATCTGACTGCCTCGGATATTACTTAAAGGAGGCGGTTTGCTGGATCTGACCGCCTCGGATATTACTTAAAGGAGGCGGTTGCTTTTTCATAACCGCCTTGGATATTACTTAAAGGAGGCGGTTTATTTGGCATAACCGCCTCGGATGTACTTTAAAGGAGGCAGTTACGTGGTTATAACCGCCTCGGATATCTGCATTTCACATCACCACTGTCTCAGAAGTACTCACATCAACACTAACTCACAAGTATTAACATCAGCACTAACTCACAAGTATTAACATCAGCACTATCTCATATATATCAACATTTGCACATAAATGTTTCTTGCATGTTTCAACCAACAAAATCAACACTTCTCAAATCAATTCATTGCCTCCGCTTCCTCGTCCTTTTCTTCTTCTTGCGAGGCATTTTCTCTTTGAACTCTAGCCCTTCTTGATGATCTTCACGTACGTAGCATGGTTCATTAGGTTCATCGGTAATCATATCTCTAATGCTATGTTGCATCGGAGGAGCATCTTCAAAGATCTTGTATTCATCCTCATCCACCACACCCTGAACTCCGACAATCTTCCTTTTACCCTGTAGCGCAATATGAAGATTCTTCTTCGCCGGGTCGGTCACATAAAACACCTGGTGAGCTTGATTGGCTAGAATGAATGGGTCATCTTTGAATTCAACACATTCAAGGTCTACTGTTGTGAAGCCGTGGAGATCGATCTTCGTAGATTGCAGATTGACCCAATGGCACCAGAATAATGGAAACTTGAAGTACATATAGTCCAACTCCAAAATATCCTCGATGAACCCATAGTACCAGCTCCGTTTACCGCACATGTCAGAAGCCTCTATGCGGACCCCATTATTTTGAAAAGTGCTTTTCTTATCTTGATCTCTCATGTAGAATGTGTATCCGTTAATGTCATATCCTTGCCAAGTGACGACTTCTCTTGCCTTAACTTTGCCCTGTGCTCGTCCATGTACGGGGCAACGGCAGTCGCGTGTTGCAACACCGTGAAATGGGCAAGAGCGTGACCAGCTGGATCGGCCGTTATTGATTTCTTTCCAATGGTCCCAACACCATCAAGCCTGCCTTCGTGCCGAGAGCGTGGCAGGCCAATTGGTTGGTTCGACTTCATGTAGTCAACACAGAACTCGACAACCTCCTCCGTAGCGTAACCTTCGACAATACTTCCCTCCGGTCGATACCTGTTTCGCACGTAGTGCTTCGAGATTCCCATGAATCTTTCGAACGGGTACATGCTCCGAAGGAAGACGGGCCCACATATCTTGATTTCGTGCACGATGTGGACGATGAGATGCACCATTATATCGAAGAAAAACGGGGGGAAATACATCTCTAGCTGACAAACAGTCTCCGCCGCTGCTAACTCCAGATCATCTAGTTCGAACACATCCATCAACTTCTGTGAAATCTTGTTGAAGAAGAAGCAGAGGTTGCTGATTGAATCTCGGATGTTAGGTGGCAGAATATTCCTGATTGCAATTGGGAGCATCTATGTCATCATAACATGGCAGTCATGAGACTTCATGCCGATTAGTTTCAAGTCCTGCATCGAGACGAGCCTCTTGATGTTGGCGGAGTAGCCCGACGGAACCTTCACGCCATGCAAGAACTTGCAAAACTCGGTTCTCTCAGCCTTGAATAAAGTGTAATAGGCAGGGGACTTCCACCTCCGGTAACGGTGCCTTATAGGCAGGAACCGCCGGTGACCCATGTACACGACTTTCCCATAAGTCTTGAGACTTAGGCTCACGGTATTCTCCATGCATATGACACAACCTTTGTGTCCTTTAACCGTCTGACCGGAGGTGTTGCCGAGAGCGGGAAAGTCTTGGATTGTGCAGAACAGCATGGCCCGCAGAGTGAAGTATTCTCTTTTGTCTGCATCCCATACCTGCACTCCTGTGTTCCACAGTGTTTGTAGATCATTCATCAACGGTTGGAAATACACGTCGATGTCGTTACCAGGTTGCTTAGGCCCTTCGATAAGTATGGACATCATAACGTACTTCCGTTTCATACAAAGCCAGGGAGGTAGGTTATACATACTGAGAAGTACGGGCCAGGTGCTGTGTCGGCTGCTCATGTTACCAAATGGATTCATTCCATCCGTACTCAGCGCAAACCTTACGT
This sequence comes from Stipa capillata, assembly GCA_019208055.1. Taxonomy (NCBI): domain Eukaryota; kingdom Viridiplantae; phylum Streptophyta; class Magnoliopsida; order Poales; family Poaceae; genus Stipa; species Stipa capillata. Next base: position 13,708 of record JAGXJF010002312.1, on the reverse strand, counting down.
TCCTAGTTTTCACAGCGAATCCGGGATACTTCCTGTCAATGTTTCTCCACTGGATAGTATCGGCAGGGTGTCTCAGCTTTCCATCGGATGTCGTCCACTCGTCCGCATGCCAGTGAAACAGTTTTGCTTCCTTCGGGTTTGCAAACAAATGCTTCAGGTGTGGGATTACAGGCAGGTACCAGGCAACCGTCGCAGGAGTCCCCTTCGTCACCTCGACGAATTCCTCAGCTCCTTCTACTCCAATCTTACCCTTGTAACGAGAAGCCTTGCACACAGGGCATGAATGTAGCTTCGCAAACTCTTTTCGGTATAGGATACAGTCGTTCCGACATGCATGTATCTTTTCAACTTCCAGTCCCAAGGGACAAAGCACCTTCTTGGCTCTGTATGTGTTTATGGGTAACTCATTCCCCTCCGGAAGCATGTCACCTAGGAGGCCCAACAACTCGTTGAAGCTCTTGTCAGACCAGCTGTTGCTCGCCTTCAGCTTCAATAGTTCAAGCACGGCATATAACAAAGTGAACTTAGCCTTGCATCCTGCGAATAGAGGTTTCTCCGATGCTCCTATCAAGCCTAGGAATTGTTGGTACTCTCTGTCGGTTTCTGCCCTTCAAAATCACACAACATCTGTTCTAGCTCAGGCATCGAGTCAGGATCATCGGACATCTCATGGTGTGAATCACAACGGATATCAAATTGCATATCAGTTGCTTCTTCATCGGCGAAAATATCATCATCTGATACTACGCTTGATCTTCGCCGTGCTTGGTCCAAGTTGAATACCCTTCCGTAAAACCTCTCTTGAAGATGTGGTACTCAATATGATGAAGCTCAAAAATCCTTGCGTTACCACAGTCTAGGCATGGACAATATGTGTCACCTCTACCCTCTCTCAACATGTCCGCCTCAGCAGCTGCCAGAAATGCTCTCACTTCATCTCTATGCGCCTCGGTGTTGCGAGCTCCGTACATCCACGATCGATCCATCTAAGCCGTGAATATGGAAAGTTGAAATTTTAGTTCAAAATATAAAGTGCATCGACTTCGTGACATGAGTTTAACACATTTCTTCAATTACTAACATAACCGAATTCTAAAAACAATTACTAACCTAACTAACTAGTATAATTAAATAGCCATACTAATTGACTAATATAACTAACCTATACGCATCGACTCTCTTCAATTACTAACATAAAACTAACCAAATTACCACTTCTTGCGTATAAAAATTAAATACGCCACAAAACTAAATCCATCATTATTTTTTTCCTTTTTACCCACAAATTTTAAAATTCCTTCAAAATTTGCATACCTTAACAACAAATTTATATGCATTCAACCATACGATAAGTCAAACATCTCCATCGATCTAATTATGATCATATAATTGAATATTCTCAATGTCCAAGAAACAAAGCAAAATCAACAAATTATTGGATAAAATGATTCAAAAACTAGACACTAACCTTTGGTAATCAACAAGGAAGTATTATCTCCAACTTTTCTTCTAAATGTAGCTTCTCCACGGAAAAATCGCCAGCAAATCGCTCAAAAAATTGCCAGCATATCGCCACATTTAAGACATATCATCCTCTGGTCGTATGTCTGCTCACACAGCACAATTAATACTGTAAATAATATTGGAGGCGGTTAGATCCACGTAACCGCCTCGGATATCACTTATATGGAGGCGGTTATATATCAGCAACCGCCTCTGATATTTACCAACATATCCGAGGTGGTTGATGATATATAACCGCCTCGGATAACGTCCATATCCGAGGCGGTCAGAAATAATTAACCGCCTCGGATAACATTGGAGGCGTTGCTTATTTCTAACCGTCTCGGATGTGGTCGTTATCCGTGGCGGTTGTCCCAAACTCGTTATCTGAGGCGGTTTTGAAAGGATCAAGGGTGCCGACTAGAGGGGGGGTGAATAGGAGGCTAATTAAAATTACTTAGATTTAATCTTTTTAACCAGTTATTGACTTAGCAGATCATCAGATTTAGTTGGCTGTGTCTCAGATCATATAAGCATGCAATGAATATAACCGCTAGAGGAAATAGACTAAGCACTCAGAGAAAGACAAGTGGATTTATCCCGAAGTTCCCTACTCTTTTCAGAGAGGTACGGCTCCATTGGAGAGACTACTCCGAAGAGATAGTCAGCACTGAATCGTGCTTGTCCTCCGAGTACCTGACGTTCAGGCCTCTTCCTTGCTTGTGGAGGTCCTTTTGCCTTGCAGCAGGATGACCTCGATGCTCCTTCACAAACTTACTGATTCAACCCACACAAGTTTGGGTGATATCAGCAACTCCTACACCCGTCTAGGAGCAGACACTCCAAGAGTAACAGATGATGCAGCAGCAATCTCTTGGAGGAACCTTTGCTCGTGCTCAAAGCTCACAAACTCACTCGGACTGACCCTTAGGCTTTTAGCTCTTGTTGAGTGGTTGGAGGCTTTGCAACGGTCGTATGTGATTCACTGGTTTGAGCAAGGTTGAGGATGAAGTCCTTCCCTGGTCCCTTATATATAGGGTTCTCAGGCACCTGACCGTTACCCTGTTGCCACATAGGATTAAGTGAGCCACCGGTGTCAGCCACCGGTGACACACTTACACACTACGCCCAACTGTACCCGGCTCAGGCAGACCAACACCTGTGTCACCGGCAGCACACACAGGTGAACCCTTAGCTGATAGCCGCACTACTCAGCCCGGTCCTGGCACATGACATGCCCTCAGCATACGTCAAACTCTAATACCTATAAGGAGAGAACCTCCGACAGACTTCTGACACATCAGACCGCCTATCGCAGTGCAGGTACCTTAGCATTTTCAAGCTCTCCCCTGGTACAGAGATGTACCTGATTCATAGAGCGGAAGACCACCTGTGACACAGCTGTGTCACACAGGTGCCTAAAGCTCTAGGGTTTTCACTGTTAGTACTGCAGAGCACTAACACAAAACAGCTTCATACTTTGTGCAAAGCTATTGACACAGGGCAATTGACCTCAAAAGATCAATCCCCTTGACCAACACTCTGAGCAATGAGCAAGGTTTCCTTAGACAACTGCTACTATTTCATCCCTCTTGATAGTCCGGGTGATTCCTATGGACTCAAAGAAACTAGCAAATCTAGGCTTTACCCGCCACCAACTGAAGTCACGGCCCTTGACGCATCAAGCCACCATCACCTTACTTGCAGCTCCCTGCACAGCACCGGCTTCTTCTCAGCTGTGACACAGCTGCCTAGCACAGCCATCTCTTTGTCCTTGAAACCACCTTGTACCCTTTTTGGTGACCATCCTTCATTGGATAATCCTTCTTCATGGAACCTGTAAACTCTGCTTACACTCATTGTAAACATTAGATTCCAGTTTAAGTTGCCATTAACCATCAAAACCATATTAGGGCCTAGATTATCTTTCAATCTCTCCCTTTTTGGTGGTTAGTGGCAACCCAAACTTTACACATTCGAAAATGTAGGATTGAAAAATGGATACATGTGTATGTTGATAGAATATACTCCCCCTGAATCTGTGCATAAGGGATTTGTTTTTAATAAGAGATGCACAGTTTACAAGTTTTAAGCATGGGAAGTATTTTCTAATGGCTTGCATTCTTATCAGTTTAGATATGTTGGATGAATGATCAGAGCATTATCTAACTGAAGCAGATACTGATATAGATGCTCAGATTAAAATATGAAGATTCATGTCAGAGCATATTAACATAATTAATCAGAGCAAGCATATCAAACAAATGTATATCAGAGCAAATGTGCATCAGAGCATAAAATCAGAGCATAAGAATGCATAAGAGATACAATGTTATCAAGACATAAGATACAGGAGAAGAACCAAGTCTTGATACATCATTTTGAAAATAGTTTACCCTTCCCATTAAAAGCATGCAAAAACTCTCCCTCTTACACCACTTCCCCCTTTGCACCATTCTCTCCCCCTTTGACACTAAAACACCCAAAAAGGAAACAAGGGAAAGAGAGGCTTCAAGAAGACTTGGACTTGAGCAGCTGAAGCACTTCTGAAAGCTGGTTGGAGACATCAGATAGCTGAGCTTGAACTTGACCCACCTTTTCTTTCAGATGAGCAACCTCTTCTCGAAGCTGGCGATTCTCTCGACGCAGAGCAACAAACTGAACGGGCATGACCTTGTTCTGATAGGCGCTGGCAGCATCTGGCGAGGGGGTGCCATCATCAGCTTCCTGTAACACAGGCGGAAACTCAGCTGTGTCAGACACAGGAGCAGCAGCTGTGACACCGGTGGGGACTTGGCAAGGAACAGGAGAGGTCCTTTGCGCATCAGGTTGATCAGCTGTGTAACTGGGCACTGGCACAGCTGGTTCAGGAGATTCTCCAAAAAGAGCAGGAACTGCCACCTCATCTAGATTATCATCTGCCTGAGGTCGAAGCGGGGTTTTGGTAGTCTTCACAGAGAAATCAAAGTTGGAATCCAGAAGACCTGTTCTTTGAAGGATCACGTACATGATGTATGATCCATACCTCAGCTTAGCCTTTTTGTCCTTAGATACAGCATCTATCTCATGAAATATGTATCTGGCTATATCAAAGTGCTGATTCTTGGCTATGTGCACCAATATTTGCCAAGTTGCATTATAGACTGCATCTGTGTTTCCCCCTATGGGTTGAAGAGTGACATTGAGTATTTTAATCAGATGCTTTGCTGTAATGGTTATCCCTTTGAAATAAACATGATCTGAAGGGGCTTTGGCAGGAAATCTGAAGTTCCTTGGGTAGAATTTTCTTCTCACTTCATTTGGAACTGGTGCGAGCTTGAACAGATTTGGCATTCCTGGTTCAAGAGGGGCATGCATCAAACTGTTGAACTCTGGAGCAGTGATAGAAAGCAGTTGACCTCTTGTCTTCCAGAGCATAACATCCTGATTTTCTTGTTCTATCCATACTGTGGTATAGAACTCCTTTATGATCTCAGGATCATAATCTTGCTGGAGATTGCATAAGAAGTCAAGACCTGAGGCTTGAATTAGAGATGGAACTGCCCTTAGCCTTGAATCTGTCATAGCTGACCAATCTATGGCCTTGCAATCTACAAATCATTTTGATGCAAGAATCTCATGATATACACCCCTTTGATGTTCATTATGAAATCTGGAGTCTGAGCAGACTGGATCTATGAACTCCTGATCTTCAGAGAAGTATAGATTAGTTGACCTCATCCTTATGAATGAGCTTGGACTCATAGAGGCAACTTTGCATTTTGACTTCTTTGGATCACTCTTGGGCAACTTCTTAGCAGCAGCTTTTGAGATGAATTGCATTTGATTTGCCTCTGTTCTTAGAGCATAGGAGAATATGAAATGGTACTTTATCTCTAAGTCCTCTGATCCAACTGAGTGACTAGGAGAGCTGTCCTCATGCTCCTCTTCTTCTTCTGCATCTTCAGCTGATTTGGCACTTGGAGATGAGCTCTCCGCCTGATAATCTTCATCTGAGTCAGCTCTGGCTGCTCTTGGCCTTGGAGGAGTTACAGACACTCCTCTACCATCATCAGATGAGCTCTCAGAGCTTTCCTCTTGGTCAGCTGACTTACTTGCCTGTGCCACAGGTGATGACACAGGTTCCTGAACTGACTGAGCTGGGTCAGCTGGCGGTGGCACAGGTGATGGAGACCGGTGAGATTCTGAAGCTGGAGCTTCGTGTGCCTGTGAGACAGCTGGTTGACACAGCTGCGGACTTGATGCTTTGGTAGGCTCTGTGGAAGGCGATGCAGATCTAGCCTTCTTTTGAGGAACAGGCACTAGGGCCTCTGTAGCTGCTTGCTCTTTAGTCTCAGACACAAGAAAACGTGAAGGAGACATTGATATGTTAACATCCAACGAAGAGAGAGTGTCTACACTGGTAGAACTTGAAGATTTTCTGCTCTTCTTCCTCTGGTATGTCTGCAAGCAGGATTTGGCTGGGCTGGCCACTTGTGACATAGGTGGATTAGCATCGAAAGATGTTCTGAGCTGGGTCATAGAATCATCTAGATTCTTTTCTAGCTGCTTTCCACTAGAGTCTAGCTCTGCAAGAATATCTTCTATAGATTCAAGAGCAGCTTTCTGTTGGATCTCTACATCTGCGAGAACAATCTCTAGCCCAGCTGAGGATACTGCCTGAGACTCAGCTGGCATATTCGGCTGAAGGGCAGGAGCACTTTCTTGTTGAAGAGGTACTGCTGAGATAGGAGCAGTTGAACAATCTAACCTGATAATCCTCAAATTGACTGCAGCTATCTCATCCTGCAAGACCTTCTTACGAGCTTCATCTGAGCAAGAGATCAATTCCATTGAGAGGGCATCTATCCTTCTTTGCAACTTGTTATCCTGATATTTGCTCCATAGCTCTTTGTACTGCAAAGAGAGCTGAGATGCAAGGAGTTCCATTTGCAGAATCAGATCTGTTTTCTCAACTCCTACAGCTTTCTCTTCTTTTCTCAGCAACTCATGAAGCTCTTCATTGATTGCCTTGTCTTTCTTCCATATATCCATTTGAACTGATACATCTTTGGGAGCATCAGATGAGTTAAAGATTACTTTCTTGATATATTGAATTCTTGAATTTAGAGCATCTCTTTCGGCTCCTGAAGTAGCCGGCAAATTCCAAACTAAATCATGCAATTCCCTGGCTAGAGCACTGTGAGCTTTTCTTTTCTCAGCTTCGGCTCTCCATGCAGCCTCTTCTTCTTCTTGCTGCTGTTTCTTATTCTTGCTGGTTTCAATTATAGTTTCTGACCGAGGCTTCTTAGGAAATTTGCTCAAACAAAGATCAGCTGGTCCACCAGCAGTTCTGGTTCTCTTTAGGGTGTCCACAACTGGCGCCCTCTTAGCTTTGATAGCTGCATCTTTGGCAGTAGCTTTCTTAGCTTTCTCTTCTGCCTTCTTCTTCTTAGCTTCAGCCATGCTGACTTTCTTTTCATCTGCAAGCTTCTTTCTCTCCTGTATTTGCTTTTCCTTCTTTTCGGCTTTTACAGCTTCAAGCTCTTTCATCCTGGAGAAGGAATCTTTTGCAGCCACCTCAATTTGGCATTTTTCCTCTTCCAAGGCTTTCTTCTTTGCTTTCTTTTTAGCCAATTCTGCTGGAGACAAGGGGATTATAGCAGCTCTCTTGACTTTTTCCTCAGCATCAAGTTTCTTAGCAAGTCTCCTTGCTTTCTCTGCCTCCCATTCTTCTTGGTTTTTCTTTTCCAAGATCTGAGTTCTGATGGCAAGAGGAAGGTCATCTGTGATATCCTCAGGCTGATTACCAGATCCAGACATCTATAGAAACAAGATAGAAAAGATAGAAGTAGGTAAGAGGTGTTCATTTGATGCATAGAAGCAGCTGTGTTAGACACCTGTGTTAGGATTGGAGGACACAGGTGAAGACTTAAAGCTTTACCGAGGTCTTAGCCTGTTGAATAGACACACCTGTGTGACAGGTGAGACCCTAGCGGTGACACAGCTATGTGCGGGGGCGGACAGCAAATTCATGAAATTTGAGTTTGACAAGGATTTGCTGGTTGTTCTCAGACTAGATGAGTTCTAATGACAGCACAAGAGAAAAAACAACCCTAATCGAGATCAATGCACTACTGGATTAGACTAACAAGGCCTAGAATAAGAACTGGGCGGAAAGTAGGGTTTTGCAGAGGCTTACTTTGATTGAGATTGCGCTTTTCTGTGGAAGAATCAGCGTTAGAGTTCCACGGAATGCTTCCTCCAACTTGTTGAAAAGATTTCAAGGCGAAATTAGCGAGAACGTTGAGAACTCGTAGATTTGGCTCACGGCGGAAGTTCGAAGGTTTTTGAGTTGGAAGCGGTTTCTGTGGGAACGCAGCAACTCTTTATATAGGCCGGAGGGTTATAAAGTGGCTGTGTCACAGCTGACATAATCAGCTGTGACACAGGTGGAAGAGATGAAAATCCTGGCCTATAGAATTTGAAAGCATTCACCTGAGGCACAGCTGGGTGTCGGCGTAGAGACGCCTCTAGCGGTGGTTCGGCTGGACCCCCTTTGGGATTCGGTCGGGAGTGCAATAGGATTCTTCTTATGAGCCGGTGATGATTTTTCGGAGAGGGTGGACCCGATGCAGGAGACGCAAAGATTTACCCAGGTTCAGGCCACCTGGAGGTGTAAAACCCTACGTCCTGCTTTTGTGTGTATTGATTCTTTGAAGGTTACAGAGGTTTTTTGCTTACAAGAGGAGTTCTTCTCTGAGGGGGCTAACCCTAGAGCTCTTTTCCAAGAGAGTCTAAGCTAACTGAGGAACCAATTGAAGAAGAGACCAACCCTTTGCATGGCCCCGGTTCTCCCCTTATATACTCGGGGGGTTACCACAGCGGCCAGAGGATATTGCTGGTGACGTGGGCGCTACAGGGCTGCCCACGCCTCACATTTAATGCGCGGTGTAGACTTTCGTGCCGGATGTCTTCTCGCCGTGCCTCGGAGCGGGGACTTTGACATCTTTATGCCTGGTGGGTCCCGCGAACAGAGACTTACCGGGCTTCTTCTGACAAGGTGGGTGAAACACCCGCTCCTGGGCCCCGGGCGTCAGCGACCAAACCCGCGCACCGGGGCGCGCGGTGACGCGACCCAAGGGGGCAAAAAGGTTGACAGCGACAGGGGCGTGCGGAGCGGCGCGCCCGGTCGGTCAACAAAGCTGTCAGTTGGACCCATCATTTGGCAGGGGATGATAGCCAACGGAGCCTATCGCCTGAGCGGGTGGGGCCCGGCCTGACCGTCGTCGTGCCCTCATAGGGCTTAGGATTCCTTGTCGAAATGACGGGCATTAAATGCCTCTGCCAGGGCTGAGGCTTGCTGGAGAAGCTAGCCGCTCGACGACGTGCCCAGAGGCGGGCCCCACAGGGGGGACCCTACGACCCCCCGAGCACTCTGACCCGAGCAGTTCCTTCAACTGGGAGGGGCGCCAGCCGTCCCAGGCTGCCCTCGAGTGACCCCGAGCGCTAGGGGAGCACTCGTTGGAGGATCGCTCGGGGCCCCTCATGGGGGGAGCCCTAGGACGAGCGCTCGGGGGGATAATCCGAGCGCTCCCCTGGGCCCCACGCACCCGGGGACGCCGGGCGCTCGGGGAAGGAGCCCCGAGCGCTCCCTCGATTCCTGAGCCTTGGACTCTCGGGAGCCCAAGGCCCTTTCAGGCTATTTGCGCGGGTGCGATGCTCGGGGAAGGCCCCCGAGCACTTAGGCTTGACCGACGTATCCACTTGGCTGCCGGGGCGGGGTCTACACCAACCCGACCCGAAGAGCCACGACTGGGGATAAGGCCTTTCCTTCTTGGGCCAAGCGAAGATGCCGGCCCATCTTCATGCGCCCCACGGAGGGGCGCTTTAACGCGCGCGGGGAAGGCGCGCAGCTCTTCGCGCCGCGCGCGGACAGTTGCGTGCCCTGGGTTTCGCGCGACCGCATCTTTACTGCCAACGACAGTAAATTCGCAGGCCATGATTACACGAACTCCGGGTTTCGCGCGACCGCAGATTTACTGCCAACGGCAGTAAACTGACAGCCCACGATTGCGCGAACATCGCCGGGCGCGGGCGGTTGATCTTCTGCAGTCTTCTTCTTTAAAGGAGAAACGACCCCACACCTTTTCAAACTTTCGAATCCTGCGCAAACGCTCTGTTTCCAAAGCTCTCGCGCTCACTTCATCTTCCTTCTCTCGCCGCCTCCTTCTTCGCCTCCCAACAACCTACTTCGCCACCACTCCGTCGCCGCCATGGCCCGCCGCAAGAGCCGCCAAACCTCCCCGGACCCGCCCACCGTGATTCCCAAGTCCCGCTTCCTCAACGAGGAATCGATGGACAAGGTTCGGCTGCTGACGGTGCCAGAGGGCCGTCCGGACCCGACGGTGGTACGGCCGGCGACGTACCCGCTGGAGCCGCGGGAGAATGAAACGGTGATCTTTACCAGTTTCATCACGGCCGGGCTCCTTCCACCCTTCTCGCCGTTCTTCATGGCGATCCTAGCGGAGTACGGGATCCATCTTCTGCATCTCACCCCAAACTCCGTGGTGGTGCTGGCGATCTTCGCCCACCTCTGTGAGATGTTTGTGGGCGTCATGCCGTCGGTGGCCTTGTCCCGCCATTTTTTCGTCCTGCACTCGGTCGGGAAGAGCCGGGGCTCCTCCCGGGTGGAGGTCAGCGGCAGCGTCAACTTCCAACTCCGAGGGAAGGGCTCCTCGCACATTCCGCAAGATTTGTGGAACAAATGGGACGATTGGCGCCAGCACTGGTGTTACATCAACACCGATCCGGCGGAGTCGCTCATCCTTCCCGAGGCGCCGGCGGAGCACCATCGGTCGTGGGAGTACCTCGCCGGCGAAGACAACGACCTTTGGGTGATGGTGGAGCACATCTCCCAACTCCGGAAGTTGGGTTTGAACGCCACCATGGTCGTCGGTGACTTCTTGCGCCGCCGGCTGGCGCCGCTGCGGCAACGCAGGCGGGCGGCATGGATGTACACCAGGGACCAGGACTATGGCCGGACGGCGATCGGCGCTGATAGCTGTTGGAAATATGCCCTAGAGGCAATAATAAAGTTGTTATTATTCTATTTTCATGTTCATGATTAAGTTTATGTTCTATGCTAAAATTGCATTGGTTCTTGAATATGAGATTCAGAGGAAAACCTAATTGCATGTGTGGAATAATAAACACCATTCAGATCCCTAGTCAGGCCTCTGGACTAGCTCATGTATTGTTGATGATCTTGTTTTCCTGATCATGGGCATTGTTAATGTAACAAGGATGCCGGCAATAATGGGAACACATTGTTAGGGTAACAATGGTGTTGGATAGACCCCTTATGAGATACTGCGAGATCACTTCGTCAATATGTTGTCAGTATCTTCTCATGATGTGTTAACGTTTACTTGCGTCCTTAGACCATGAGAATATCATAGACCCGGATACCGGATGGTTGCTTTGGGGTCATCAAACGTTACGCCGTAACTGGGTAATTATAAAGGTGACTTTCAGGTACACCAGAAAGTATATCGTGGTTCTAGATATGTCAAGACTGGGATTTGCCCATCCGACGATGGAGAGATACACTCTGGGCCCACTCGGTATTACGGTGTCCAGCATCGCCTGGCCAGGTATTGTGACTAAAAGGTTAGTCACGGGGATACCGGAATATGGAAACGAGAAAAGAGTACAAACCGGTAACGAGGATAACTAGGTATGGTGATCAAGGAGTTGATCACAGGGATACCGTCAAAGTCTCGCCTCGGGTTGTGTAATGTATCGTGAGGCAAAAGGAATTGTATGCGACAATACAAGGTTTGCTCGATAAAGATCTTCGATGATATGTGGGAGTCGTTATGGGTGTCCAGATCCCGCTGACGATTATTGACCGGAAGGTATTCCGGACATGTCCACATATACTCGAACCTATAGGGTCACACGCTTAACGTTTTAGCGACATTTAGGAATGCTACGATTTATAGAGAACGAGAGAGAAGGGTTTCGAAAGTGTTTCGGATGATCTCGAAAGTGTTCCGGGAGGTCCCGGATGGTTCCGGTGATGTCCGGAAGTGTTCCGGAAAGTATTGGAAGGTTCTAGAAGGTTCTGGAAGGTTCTGGAAGGTTCTAGAAGGTTCTAGAAGGTTCTATAAATTCTAGAAGGTTCTGGAAGGTTCTAGAAATTCTAGAAGGTTCTGGAAGGTTCTAGAAGGTTCTAGTGGAGTTGGACTCCAACTCCAACAGGGTGTCCCTGCTGGAGTAGGACTCCACCTACCTAGGGAGAGCTGCCCCAACCCCTATAAATAGAGGGGCAGGGCACCTCAAAGGGTATCCCAAGCAGCCCCAGAGGCAGCCCTAGTCCCTTGGACTAAACCCTAGGCCGGCCATCTCTAGATTGGCCACAGCCTTCTTTTTCTCTCTCTTCTAGATTGGATCTAGTACAGCTGCCGGCGCGCTGCTGCTTCTCCTTCTCGTAGATCCCCGCTGTTCTTGTGTGCTGGTCCACACATTACCGCGGTGTCGCTGATCCGGTACGCGTGGATACCTCGGAGACGTCGTATACTTCGGCGTTTGATCGGACGAACTATTCACGAGGAGATCGCTCTCGCGGCTGGGAGGTATAACCTAGCTGCGGGAGTCTGCGGACTTCATCGACATCGGTCAACTTCTCCGCTGCATTGACGTGATCGTCGAAGGTATGATATCGTTACCTACACCTCGATAGTGTTTCTTGGTTTGGTTCGTGCGCGGAAAAATTTTGTTTTTCGTAGCGCGTTCCCCAACAATAGCAACCTGGACCCCGAGACGATGGCGATGACCCTGAGAATGCTGCTCGGGGTCCAGGACGCCTCGCTCGCCGAGCTGCCGCGGCCGGGACATGCCGCTCTGCGTCGACGCGGACCGCCAGGACATCCTGGACATGATGCTGACGTGCAATGCGCACGGCATCGAAAGTCCGCCGAAGGACGGCGAGCGCAGGCCGGCCGGGTCCCTCCGGATTTTCGCGGATGAAGAGGAGGCAGAGTCGGCGCATGCGGCTAGGGCACCGGGCGTCCCGCTCGCCGTCCACGACCCCGCCGACCCGAAGGGCAAAACGCAAGCCCCTCCTCCCCCGTCCCCGCCACCGCAGCCACCAGCGCCGAAGCCGAAGCCGCGAGCACCGCCGGCCACGGGGCGGCAAATGGCGGGGATTGGAGGCAGCCGCGCCGGGCAAGGGTCTTCCGGGCAGGGATCCTCCGGGCAGCGCCGCTCCAAACCGCTGCCTCCGCCACCTCCACCGCCCTCGCACCCTGCGGCGCCGGGGACCGGAGGTGGCGGTTCTGGGCGAGGGTCCTCCGGACAAGGGTCCTCCGGACAGCGCAGCTCCGGGCCGCCGCCTCCGCTGCCTCCTCCGCCCGCACGCCCTATGGCGCCGGGAACTGGTGGCGGCGGTTCTGGGCGAGGGCCTTCCGGAACCGGGCCGGCCGGAGGCTCGTCGGCGGCGGGCACGGACGCCGCCGCCAGCCAGAAGAGAAAGGTCCCGCCGACGCCCCTTAGCTTGAGACGCGATGTCCCGAAGGGCACGTGGCGGTAAGCGAAAACCTTCTCGCTTTTTTGTCTAAGTGTTTTGCTCGGGAGCTGATCCGACCTTGGTTGTGCTTGTTTTTTTTTAGGGAGAGTAAGAAGTCTCGACCGTCCCCGAGCTCGCCACCCGCCCCGAGGGCTCTGTCGGCACCGAGCGCGGGCACGGGCCCGAGAGCCCCTGCGGCTCCGAGCGGTCCTCCGGCCCCGAGCGAGCCGCTGGACCCGACCCCGAGCGCACCTTCCGCCCCGAGGGGTCCTTCGGCCCTGAGCGCGGTGCCAGCCCCGAGAGCCGAAGCCGTCTTGCAGGAAGAGACTGCCCCGAGCACGAAGGTGGCCGCGCCGGAGGCGATGGAGGCGCCGGAGACGACGGAGAGCGCCGTCCTGGCGGAAAAGGAGCCGCGTGCCGCCGCGCCCGAGGAGTCGGCGGCGGCACTTGGGCAAGAAATGGCCCCGATGAAGGGGACCGAGGGCACCCGGCCCGAGGGAGGGGCCGGTGCTTCAACTGTGGCCGAGCGCCCCGAGCCCCAAGAGGAGGAGCCCGGGTTTTTTGACATCCTCGTCCTGCCCAGCTGGAGGCTCGCCGCGCGCCACGGGCAGACATCTCGGGGGATCCCCTCCGCCGTGACCCTCGTCCTGCCCG
>JAGXJF010002311.1:0-19535 GCA_019208055.1 Stipa capillata | reverse complement strand
AGAATGCGAGCGCTGAATTAACCATACCGAATAAGAATAGTGACAAGAATTAAGCATGCAGAATAAGAATAGTTATAATAGTGCCTAAATAGTATCATAGTGCCTGTAATATATACATATATACATATATATATATATATATGTATATATATATATATGTATGTATGTATGTACGTGTATGTGCGTGTGCGTATGTATTAACACCTTGTTTCATGCATTTACATGCTCATATACCTGCTTCAGGCTGCTAACACAGCGGCCTATCATATGCAAAATGGAATTTCTCTAATTTGTTTAAACATTAAAGACTTGAATTTTGCTTGTCTCAAGTGACATCTATCAAGATCTTCAAAATACGATTATTGTTCAATTTATTGTTAAAACATTCAATCTATAATACAATATTCTATATATTAATTATCAACATTTGAGGACGGGCGCGGCAACGCACGCCTTTATGTTCTAGTCTCATATTAGAGCAGCATACGGAGTTAAGGTTCAAATCACTGGTCGTTGATATTAGATTATTTTCAAACTTAAACTCATGTAACTTTTTATGAGGTATAAATTTACGATTATCTATCGGTTGTAGGCCATTGATAATTAAGGTACACTGAATCAATGGCAGATAATGTTTAGGTATAATTATGAAGATCTATCGGTTGTGGTCTATCAATAATAAAGGTCAACCAGATCAATGGTCAGATGATGTTTACGTGCAGTTATGAAAATTTATCAGTTGTGATCTATTTAGGTATAAAGATCTATCAGTTGTGATATGTTTAGTTATAATTATAAAGGTCTATTGGTTATGATATATTTAGTTATAGTTACAATGATCTATGATCTACGATGTATTATTAGTCTTGATCTGTTTAGGTACAATTACAATGATCTATCGACTAGGATCGGTTAAGGTACAGTTATGAAGATTTAATGGTTATGATTTGGTTAAGTATGGTTATGATGATCTATCAGTTATGATTTATTTAGGTACAGTTATGAACATTCATCGGTTGTGGTACACTGAATAAAAAGAGGGTCCATCAGACTAATGACCGATGTTTTGATTTTTTTTGAATTTTAGTTTTTTCTGGTTAATCCCTCGTTTACTTTTAATATCTAATAAATAAAGTAAACAATTCTTTACCTTCCTTCGATGAATTAATAAAGCTTGCTTGAAGTAAGCTGACCTGTCATATGGCATTTCTGATGTGTCAATGATTTAGTGGTTGACACAAGGTCTAGCCGTGCTTAACCAGTCCAGCTCATCACATGTATGCTGCTGATGTGTCAATATATTAGAGGCTGGGCAGGATAGCTTCCAATAGGGTTTGAGAATAAGAACTTGTGCTAATAAATTGTTATGTTTTCAATAATTTTTCAAGAGAAATAAAAATTCACAACATCCTGCGCGGTCCCCGTTCAATGCTGACAGTATGTGAGTAGACTTGTATGGAAGATTATAAAAACATTAGACTCTTTATATTAACAATGCAATTTTGTTTCGTTTTATTGTCGTTAGGTATGCATGTGAACTAAAAAGACTTAAGAAACTTATTTATTCAGAGTTTATTACTACGTCCGTTCTAAAATACTTAGATGACTTTCTAGAAAAATACAGTCAAACTTCTCTAACCTTAACTATCCATATATAAAATGTTTATTGAGATTGGTCAAATAAAAATAGTACCATTAGATTTATCATAAGAAAATATTTCATAACTCCATAAATTTTATAATTTTATACCAACACGTTCATATAAAAAATAACGGTCAAATTTATATTTTGAAGACTTGTTTATATCGAAAATATCATGTATTTTAGAACAAAGTGAGTAATTGATAGAACTGTCCACCGGATTTTTGACCTAATCACTTCCAAAATATATGCAGAAATACCTATCTGATTAGGGTGAGAGAGTGAATATCCTCGACATAAAGCAAGAGAAAATCTACAATAAGGAGAAAATTTAATCAAATTAAGAAACGTCAAGCGTGTTACTCGGGATCGAGGCTGGCAAAACAATGTCTTGTGAGCATTTTGATCTTAGCATCCTTGTGTTGGTAAATGCCTCTGTGATGAATGAGAAAACTAAAATGATCAAGCAACGCTCAGTTAAGTAGTGCTAATAGAAAGCGCTCATATAATCTGTTCGTCATTATGAAAATGAACACGGGAGAGAAAGGATCGATAGCTTGAAGATTAGAGTGCGTTAGTAATGGATTGTGTATGATGGTCTTATTAGAAGTTCGTCATACGCTTGACAATATGAAAATTTTCGATTTTCTGAATAGATTCAGATGCCTTGTGGAGCATGATCTAGTCTTATATCAAGAGAGGAGCCCTATACGTGACTTAACTAGCGACTTGGGCATGGCCGACTCCCCGTCTGTGACTTAAAGCTCGAGGTCGCCCTCCATGAGATTTCTTGTTTATGTTATAAATTTTACAATGCCCCCATGACGGTTTATATAGATAAAAGTCTCTTAACAAATGACTAAGGGTGCTCTTAAGGGATTGGAAAGAGAAGATTAAAAGTAGAAAAATTGTCAATGGGTCCATAGTGGACTAGGGCTATTGCATGGTTCATGATGGACTAGCCCTCATATACACTCCCTCATGAGCTTCTCTTTGACTTACTAATTATTTATCGACTTCTTGACCTTCTTTAATGCCTCATAAGCGCCATGTAGAATGTAATGGCTGGTCCATGTAAGGATTTTTATTACCCCAACAAGAGCCCTCTTGAGTTGTATTCATGGGAGTGGCCGCAGGTCAATCTCCAGATATTGGCCGAGATTTTTCTTCTCTCTTTTGGACCAGTCATCATCATCTTGCTGCCTCCAGCTTATCGAAGACATCGTCGGTGGCAATCGGGTCACGACAGCAAGGTCGAAGGGTGGCGAGAAGCAGCCGCCATGGTGGCTTTGGCTAGGTGGAGGGCGGGGCCGCGATCGAGTTGGCATCCCCTTGCGTGCGGTGAGACGGGGCTGGCATTATCTGGAGGAGCGTAGTGACCAGGTCGATGCATGTCGAGCGCATGCGGGCATGCTCTGCCATGCATGGTGCTAGTGTTTCCTAGAGTAGCACGAAGAGGGCCGTGACGAGGTGAGGTCAGAGCAGTGAGGGTGCGCCAAGCACAGGGGCGCGCACTACCATGTGTTCGTGCGGGTGTTGTCCGAAGTGGCAAGAGGGGCGCGGTGATTTTTATTCATGAGGTTGGGGTGCACCGAGCGTGCGTCAGAGAAACATACTGCCACATGGTGCAAGCGATGAGACAGGGCCGGCGTGGCGCATGCGGTGACCCACATACTACCATATATGATAATATGACGGTCTTTGACATATTGTAGGCAAAGTGTCTTCTCATCCACAATATATTGTACAGAGTAGCACATCAGAAATATTGCAGCGGTCCATATATTACAAACTTAATTTACAAACTCGAAATATAACATAAAGTCTTCCAAACTTATTCCCAAAAGTATGGGGAATTTAAAATCGTTATCAATTGGTTACAGCAAAAGTCTTATCTACAACTCTCGACTCACCCGACCTATACTTCTATTTGGTGGTATTCTCGTTGCGGAATTCGACGTAGTAGTCCACGCCCTCGTTTTCCTTCGACGGTGTCTGCTCTTCAAGGACTTCCTCTTCGACTTCGACGTACACCACCTCTGTCTCCACCGTCGGCTCACAGTCTAGTCAAAGGAATTAGAGTAAAGGGATGAGTACAAAAGGTACTCAACAAGTCTAGGAATAGCAAAGAGATGTTTGATGCACTATCTACTGAGAACAGCAATGCTCTCCAAAAGCAATGCAATTTTGTAAGGTAAGAAAGTCAAGTTTTAATTTAAGAGACTATGATCTCATGCCTTATAAGTTGCTAGGATCCCCGATGGATCCCTTTCCTGCCCCGTTCGCAGTTCCAATCAGGAACATGGAGTGACTCAGCCACACTTCTTTACACTCTGCAGAGGTGCGCAACTATACCCACAAACGACCAATAGTCGTGGTGTTCATGTCGTCACATGCACAACCAGACCGTAAGGTCACAGAGCCATTTCACCGCCCGCTCAGTCATACCCCACGTCGTAGTCCTGCACAATAGGCTAGGTACTACCGATCTCACATTGATACTACAGATCCAACGCATCATGGTTAGCCAACGGCTAACACCACCTTCCCAACAGTTGATACTCCAGATCCAACTATTGAGGTCTTTCTTTCCCGGGGGAGTATGACCTATGACAAAGATACTTTGGCTCAGCCCCACCCATACAAGGTATGTGGTTTGCGCGATCACTACGACGCTTAAGCACAATCGACCATTTATTGCTTTAACCTTACATGAACAACCCGTGTGATGGAACCCACCTTTTAATGTGCCCCAGCATCTTTCCAGGATTTCACCACCCACCATGCTCATGCCCAAAAACTGGCGATCAAATAAAACAACAATTGATTCATATTTAGAAAATAGATTTTCATTTTGTGCATGTTATAGGCGAGAAGGAAATTTTGCAAAACGTTCTCAACGGATATGAACAATAAACTGGACTTGCCTGTTAACAGATAGGTAGTGAAGTTTGACTGGTCTGCTGGCTGAACTCTGGTTTCTGAAGAAAGAAAAATAGTATAGTCCGATAAGGATTAATCCAGCAAAATCTCAAAATGAATGCAATGACCATGGCAATGCATGCATGAGAGGATGTCTACATATTAGAATACTCCAAAGAAATCTTAGACATAATTCTTTTAAACACCCTGATAAGGATTTAGGATTATTTAAAACAATAACCAAGCTTTAGTTATTTTTAAAGCTTATGTTGGTTTTAAATTTAAGTTAACATAATTTTAGAACCTATTTTTTTAAGAATTTAACTTTTGGTTTAACGCTTCTCTCTAAAGAATAAGAACATATTCAACTTAACTAGATCAACTTATCATTTTAGTTAAGTTCAATTTCCTTCCAAGAAAGAAGAAGAAATCATTTTAACTTAAGCAATTTGTTTCAAATTTCAACTTACCCACCAATATACATATATATTATATCTATTTTTATTCCTTTGCTTCTCTTCATTTTCTATTTTAAAGAAAACATTTCCAGCTGGCCCATTAGGCCCAAAATTCTAACCTAATCTACTCTCTCTCTTCTCCTCACCCCTTCATTCACCCAGCCGCCGCCGGTGCAGTCTCCTTCTTCGCCGCCTGCTGGGTCCGACGCCAGTGCCGCCCTTGTCGCCCCGCTCAGCTCCGCCCGAGCACGCGCCGTCGCCTCCTAGTTCTCGCTGCTCCTCCTCGGGTCACGTCCCGGTTGCTCCCCTCGACGCCGCCTCGGTCGGTTGCCCTGCCGCTCCACTCGGCGCCGCCTCAGTCACGAGCCTCCCTTCAGTGCCGCTCCGGACTGGGGCTCAGGCTCAGCCCGCCTCCTCGGTCGATGCCGCGCCTCGGCCACCGCTCTAGTCGCCTCGCCTCGGCCGCCGCCCGGGACGGCTGTGGTCGGCGTTGCAGCTCCTTCACCAGAGCTCCGTCGGCCCGCCGCCCGCTGGTGGCGCGCCGTTGTGCTTCATGTCTCGGCCTCTTCCATCGGTAAGCTTCTACCCCAAAATCCCCTTCTTCCTAAAATTTCCTGATTCTAGGGTTCCTCTTTTATAGTCTGGTTGAGGCTTGATTGGTATGATTTAGTCCAATTGATGTTTGATTTTAGCCAATTTCATTAGCAAGTTGCTCTCCTAATTTTGTGTACCTATGTGTCCTGGTTTGAAAAGAACGGAGGCTACACTTGATTTTACTCTCTCTCTTTTTTCCCACTGGTTCACTGGTTTCATATGTGTTGTTTTTGTCAAATTAAAGAATAGACGCTATACTTGATTGCTTGCTAGGTAGATGATGTTCAACATTTGGAGCATTTGCATATATGTGACATATGTGCTTTACGCATTGATAAGAACATATACTACTTGATCTTACTTACTTTACCTTCTGCACATACATAAATGTCGATTATTGATCTAAGAACAGATGTTTATTCCTGATCAGGCTACTTTGTCTTTGGATGATATTTTGTTTCTAATCACATGATGTGACTGCCATAAACTAAATAAGAACTTGATACTACATTTGCTTTTGGCTGGCTTGCAAAGGTATTAAAGCATGTCATATATCTTAAGAATTGTGTTGTTGCCTTCTTCGGAAGTGATTAGTAATTGCTAATTACCCTCCTACATTTGTATATGTGAGAAATTTATGTTTGGATATCTCAAGTTAGAAAAAACAAATACTGCTACTTGGTCTTATTCATACCCTTGTTTTCTGATTTGAGCATATATTGAAATCAGTGATTTAACTGAAAAGAACAGAACTATACTTGATCCTGGCTTTGGAATTCCAATACATATTTATATATGTGTGTTCATGTATTGATTGATGAGAGCAGATGCTACACTACTGTTGCCTATCCGCTGCCTTAATTTGTTATGATGATTTTCTGAGAAAGATTCTGAGAAAGGAAAAGAGAAATCTGATCAGAACAGATTACTATATATGCTGCCTTAGGAAAACCCTGTGATGATCTTTAGCTGAGGTCTTTGTTTGAGAAGCTTGTGGTGTTAATTGATAAGAACAGACACTACCAAGTTATCTACAAAATTCCTATGATGAAAACAAATTCTGAGGGTTCTATTATTATCATGCTAAACTCTTATGTATTTATATGTGAGATAATGGTGCTAAGGATGATCCTTTGTGAACAATTGTTATCTTGTTGGCTGGACAAAAGTAAGCTTGGCCTTCTAAGTTGGCTAGTGGCTTGCTTTTCAACTTGCTGGTGGTCTACTCGTCTCTTCCATGGTCCTTCTCCTCCTCGGCTAGTCCTCTTGATCTTGATGGCCTGTTTCCTTCTTCTCTACTTGGTGGTCTCGTCCTTCTGGTTCCTGAGATGGATCTGGGTCTCCTTAAGTGGCTGCAATGCTAGGGCGATGGGATCAGTCCCTATTTGGGAGGTGTGGTTCAATGGTGATTTGCTGGTATGGTCAGTTCTATTTGGCTGCCTTGATCTAAAGAACTATTTATGTAGCTTCTCCTTCCTTTGGTGGCAGTAGCCACCTCATGCTGCCTTATCTTGCTACATGGTGCTAATTTTTACCTAGCATCTACCTGTTGTTGGGTATAGCTTGGTTGATCTTTATCTTGGTTGCCTTGTGAACTAAGTAATTTTGACTACGGTCAAAACTTGTGAGCTGCTGGATATACACTCGATGGATTGCTGCCTTATGTTTCAAGAAATTTGACATTAGTCAATTTATCTGGGTTATTGGATAAAGTCAGATGGATAGCTTTATCTTTAGAGTTTTGATTTTTCTCCTCACTGATTTTGTAAAATAATTCTTTTCAAAACAAAAAAAAACATGGAGGCAATGTAGTATAGGATAAATAAAGTATTTTCATATTCTCACATCTTCTCTCCATATACACATATACATTAGATTTAATTGTCCGATGAGGGTCTTAGCCACGTGGCCCTCGGACACTTTTAAAAATAAAAATGTTTTACAAAACTATTTTCAAAACTAAAAACTATTTAGGTTCACTCGGCACTATTTTGCCCCCGCAAATAAAACATGCGGATGTCGGCGGAACTGTACCGGTGGGACCGCCTGTATTTCAAAATACATGTTTTCAAAAGGTCTTTGCCTCCTACAGAAATGGCGTAATCCCAACAGTCCTGAGTCCATATACTCGACGACTTCGGGTGTCGCCTATATTTCCGAAGACTTCCCCCCTCCGACTCTCGATGTTCTTCTACATCTCCGTATCCGAAGATTAGGGTTAGTATTGATGTATAGGTAGACATTTCATCATGTAATTTTCTTTTCTTCTTCTTTATTCATTTTGTAATAATGTTGTACTTAAGACATCTATAGTATTCTCCAATTAATAAAGTTCTAAGTTCAATTGTATGAGCATGTATATGACATATTTGAGATGAATGCCATGAATGATGCAAATGCAAAACAAATTTCCCCTCTCAACCAAACTCTCGATGTTCCTCGGTAGAATCTCGGTCAACTCAGCAACGCCGCTCTACGGAGCAGGCTGCCAGGCTTTCACCCCGAATCTTCGTCGCGTCAACTGGTCGGACAAGTTCCGCCCCGAGTTGCCGCAAAAATATGACGGCTCCTTCCACCCGGAGGAGTTTCTGTAGATCTACACCACGGCCGTCCAGGCGGCAAGGGTGGATGAGAAAGTGATGGCCAACTGGTTCCCCATGGCCTTGAAGGGCTCTGCCCGTTCATGGCTCATGAACCTCCCCTCGAGTTCAATCGGCTCGTGGGAGGACCTCTGCCACCAGTTCGTGGCCAACTTCCAGGGCACCTTCGAGCGCCCTGGCATGGAGAGTGATCTCCACGCGCTCAAGCAGCGCAAAGGGGAAACATTGCGGCGCTTCATCCAGCGGTTTAGTCAGGTGCGCAACACCATCCCCAAGATTACCCCTCAGGCAGTCATTGTCGCCTTCCGGCAAGGAGTGCGCGACGAGAAAATGCTTGAGAAGCTTGGGCACGCGCGACATCCAGTCCACGGCGGAGCTGTTCGCAGTCGCGGACAAGTGCGCCAAGGCGGCTGAGGCTCGCGCGTGGCACGACTCCCGTCCCGACCAGCCGTCGGCCGACGGCACGTCATCCTCACGTCCACCCGGGAAGCGGGAGGGCAAGAACAAGAAGCGCAAGCCCGAGTCTGCGGCGGCAGCCGAGGCCAAAGCGCGCAAGCCACCACGCGAAGGAGCAAGCGGTGACAAGAAGCCACCCCGGGCCCCTGTCCAGGGCACCGGCAGATGGTGCCCGATTCACAACACCGACCGGCACGACCTTTCGGAGTGCCGGACAGTGAAGTTCCTCGCCGACAAGAATAAGCTTCAGCGCGAGGAGCGCCGTGAGGATGGTGGCAACAAGTGCCAGGACGAGGAGGACGGCCTCGGGTTCCAGGAACCCGAAGCCGTCGCATGCAGCAATGGGGGCGCCTCGACGCACGCGTCCTGGCACCAGTTCAAGCTAATGGCACGAGAAGTGTGCTCGGCTACCCCGAGTACCGGGGCGTCCCGACCACTCAAGTGGTCGGGGACCCTGATCACCTTCGACAACTCGGATCATCCCGAGAACACCTCGGGTGTGGGCCATTTCCCGCTGGTGGTCTCCCCGACGGTGTACAATATCAAGGTAACTCGCATGCTAATCGATGGGGGTGCAGGCCTTAACCTCCTGTCCCCGAGGTGTTTAGCAAAATGCAGTTACCAGCCGGGCGCCTGAAGCCGACGATGCCCTTCCATGGCGTCACTCCAGGCCTCATGGTGCCCCTCGGGCAAGTGTTCCTGATGGTCACCTTCGGGA
The DNA here is from genome assembly GCA_019208055.1 of Stipa capillata. Lineage (NCBI taxonomy): Eukaryota > Viridiplantae > Streptophyta > Magnoliopsida > Poales > Poaceae > Stipa > Stipa capillata. The sequence continues at coordinate 10,145 of JAGXJF010002311.1, read as the reverse complement.
CCAGGGACAATTTTCGAACGGAGAGCGTCGTCTTCGACGTCGCCGACTTCGACCTCCCATACAACGGCATCCTCGGCCGTCCGGCACTCGCCAAGTTCATGGTGGTTTCCCACTATGCATACCTCACCATCAAGATGCCCGGGCCTAACGGCACCATCACAGTGCCGGCCGACCTAAAGAGCTCCGTCTTCTGCGCCCAGTTGTTCTCTTCGCGATCGACGACATCGCCGAGCTCCCCGAGTCCTCGGGCCCTCCCCGGACCAAGGTCAGGGTGGCCCCCGACGACTCCATCCCCATCAAGGAGGTGATCCTCGGTGAAGATGACTCCAGGACCGTCAAGATCGGCGGCCGCCTGGCCGCCAAATAGGAAAGCGCGCTCGTCGCCTTCCTCCGGGCAAATTCCGACGTGTTCGCTTGGCAACCGTCGGATATGCCCGGGGTCCCTAGGGAGGTGATTGAGCACCGCCTCGCCGTGCGCCCCGATGCGCGGCCCGTCCGGCAGAAGGTGCGCCGTCAAGCACCAGAACGTCAAGACTTCGTTCGGGCGGAGGTTGACAAGCTTCTCGCTGCGGGCTTCATCCGAGAAGTTCTCCACCCGGACTGGCTCGCTAACCCCGTCGTGGTTCCCGAAGGCCGGCGGCAAGCTGAGGATGTGCGTCGATTATACCGACCTCAATAAGGCATGTCCCAAAGATCCTTTCCCTTTACCTCGCATTGATCAGATAGTTGATTCAACTGCGGGATGCGACCTTCTATGCTTCCTAGATGCTTATTCTGGTTATCACCAGATTAGTATGTCAGTAGAGGATGTGGAGAAAACTTCGTTTACAACCCCTGCGGGGACCTTTTGCTATGTTCGCATGCCTTTTGGGTTAAAAATGCTGGGCCCACATATCAGCGTGCCATGCGTATTACCATGCAATCCCAGTTAGGTCGGAATATCGAGGCCTACATCGACGACCTTGTCGTCAAAACAAGGGATCAAGCGGCGCTTATCGAGGACCTGGCGGAGACTTTCGACAGTCTCCGCAGTACTCGCATGAAGCTCAACCTCGAGAAGTGCATCTTCGGGGTCCCGTCGGGCAAGCTCCTCGATTTCCTGGTCTCGAACTGGGGAATAGAGGCAAACCCCGAGAAGATCCGGGCCATCGACCAGATGCGCCTGCCGGCTCGTCTTAAGGACGTGCAGCGCCTAACGGGCTGCATGGCCGCCTTGGGACGCTTCATCTCGAAGCTCGGGGAGCGAGGCTTGCCCTGTTCAAGCTCCTCAAAAAGATGGGCCACTTCGAGTGGACCCCGGAGGCCGAGCAAGCCCTCCGCAGCCTCAAGAAATACCTCACTTCACCCCCGGTGCTGGTAGCCCCGAGCCCCGAGGAGCCCCTGCTCCTCTACCTCTCGGTTACCCCCCGGGTGGTAAGTGCCATCCTCGTGGTCGAGCGAGAGGTTGGGTCCGAGCTCCCAACACCTCCCACGAGGCCTGAGCTCTCCGAAGGTCCCGAGAACTCAGGGCCCAAGCCCCCCGACAAGCCCGAGCAGCCCAGCATGCTCGGGGCAAGAAGGGAGCCCCCGGGCGTGGAGCCCGGGGAGGTAGCTCTCGGGTCCCAGCTCCCGAGAGGCGACGAGTCTAAGTCAGGGGCCGAGCACCCTAGCAATATGGAGAAGTCAGGGGTCCGAGCTCCCTGGCGACCCCAAGCGGTCATCACCGCTCGGGCCCGAGAGCTTCCCCCCGAGTGCCTTACCCAGGGAAGTTTCAGCGAGAAGCCGTGTCTTGCAACGTCCAGTCTACTTCGTTAGCGAAGTACTGCGAGATGCCAAGACACGCTACCCTCAAGCCCAGAAGATGCTCTACGCGATCCTTATGGCATCGAGAAAACTGCGGCATTATTTCCAAGCCCATGAGGTCCGGGTGGTTACTGCAATCCCCCTCGATCGCATCCTGCACAACCGGGAAGCTACCAGACGGATCGTCGATGTGGCGCCCCCGGTTTTTAGGCCGGGAACTCCCTCGTGATCACTGTACCGGTCCCTGGATCAGTAGCCGATACACACGAGTTAACCTGTATATCATCGTCATACATGCGTAAATAATTAAATAGACCGTTAACGTCGATAATCTGATACCTGTAGCCCAACGGCTATAAACTTGCAGCGGAAATCCAACGGAGTTGCGGCCCATCAGTATGCCGTACCCGACAGGCAACTGACTGGGGATTACACCCTAGCTTTCACGATCGTAAGTTTATCCTCGGATCTTGCTGTCTTCTTCGTCTGGCCAAATCAACAAGCCAGGTGAGTACATTGAATGTACTCGCAAGCTATTCCCACAGGAGAGATTATACGACAATATTGCACGCAGGGGTTTAATCAAGGAATAGCTCTAACCTAAGTTGCTGATTGTGCGGAAATGTAAGTTCTCAGTTTAAATACGAGAATAGTAGATTTCAAAGTAGTTTGTAAATTCTGGTAAATCAGAACAACAACAAAAGCTTCTCCCGAGGTAGACCCAGCTACCTCAACATCTCAGCCACTGAGACAGCTCAGTTCCTACCACCCCGAGCAGTAGGACTAGCTTCTCGGCTTAACGCTCAACTGACACTATCCCGGATAGTTCAGCGAGTGCCCCTGGCTCAGCCCGTGATATCCCGGATAGCACGGCTAGCCTTCTTCTCCGGCAATTCCTTGCTACCAACCGTGTAGCGTAAATTGCCCTCTGTGGACACATCATGCCCACGTCCTTAATCCCTTTTCCCGGCTTTCACAACCAAAACTTAGTCTAACCAGTGTGTGGCCTTGCCAGTTCATGTCCATGACCGAGGACGCAGCTATTCGAATAGTTTTTAACACTCTGCAGAGGTTGTACGGCTTTACCCACAAGATGTAGGTCACCCTGGGTATACTGTGCACCGTATACTGGCAGGGCTATTACAACGAGACCTTCACCCGCTTCCATACCAGGGTTGGACCCGCTAGGTGGTTGACCCACTTTTGCGTCCCAGACCAAAAATGGGACTCCCCACCTTTGTGTCGTATCAACACCTCACGCCCGGCGTAGGTGGATCTCTAGGACTTTAAACACCTAGCACAAACTCCCTACTTCCCACGGGTCCAAACCCTAATATTTGTCGGGGTACTAAGCCAAGTCCTTCCCATAAAGGACATGTGGACGTATGGTGAGGAACCGGTTTTAGCGGCACTTAGGCTCGGTCCTTAACTTATTCGAGCGAGACTCCATTCCTCAACCCACGATCGTCCCAGACGAACGTGCCATTATCAATTCCTCTACAGCCCCAGGCTGCCCTTAGCACTCTCGCCCGAATCCAAATCATCTCCAATTTTTCATTCAAGGTTTTGACAAACATTCTTTTAAACACCACCCCGAATAACACACGTTATCCGAGGGTTTTATTCCCATATCCCGAATGGGGTTTTATAAATCTCGAAAAACTTATTTTTGACTACAGCAGGTCTTAGCGCGGCTAATGCCTATAGCCTTAATATTTTTGTCGGTCGCGGGACAACCAACTATTATACCTAGGGTTACAAGGGTCGGATACTCGGACCTAAGTATCGTGCAACTAATGGGAATAACTATTCCTACATAAAATATCGTTTATAACCACATAGCATGCAGAGTTCGCAAACAATATAATTATGATTTCACACATATGGGATTCAACATGATCAAAGTGGGAATGCTTGCCTGGCAATATTGTCCCAGTCTTGGTCTTGAATCCGATTCGTCAGCTGTCCGAATTCCTTCGCGCGATAATTCCTAACGTTGTATCTACATGTCGAAAAGAACAGCGAATAAATCAACGAGGCAAGGAAGAACCAAATAAAATTGAATCAGAAACTTCAACACATGAAATCATAACGCTCTTGACAACTATTAGATTCCAAGGGGGCTACAAGAAATAAAGGGCACGGAGATGGCTCGCTGCCGCGGCGGGGGCAAGGTGGCAGGCGGCGATGGCTTGACACGGCAGGAGTTAGGCAGTAGTGACAAGGTTTTGCTACGGTAGGAACAATGCGGCGACGGTAGGGGCTTACCATGGCGGAGGAAGGTGACAACGGCAATTGCCACGACGGGAGAGAGGCTGTCGCGGCGCTGCCACGGTAGGGCACAGCTTGCCGCGGCAGGGAACTGGCTTGTCGCGGCAGCGAATGGCTTGCCGCGGTGCTGTCGCGGTGGACAAAAAGGGCTGCTGCAGTTGAGAAGAAGGTTGCCATGGCAGGGCAAAGGAGCTGCGACAGTAGCTTGCCGCGATAGAAGAAATAGCTGCCGTGGCGGCAGGGGCCTTTAGGGTAATAGATTCGGGTGTTTTAGGTTATCCCGATAAAAGCATATACCTTAGACTCTTGCCGCGTTAGGGTTTCAGGGTTTTCGGAAGATCTTTGCATACACCTGTCGTTAGGGTTTTTGGTGAAGTTCTTGTCGAGCTAGCTAGGGTGTAGGGTTTTTGAGGTTCTCGGAGATTATACGATTATGCTTGCCGTTAGGGTTGTCCGGGTCGTATACGTGTAACAACTTTTAGAATTTTGAAAACTTGGTTTGTCAGCAGTTAAGGTCTAAAGGACACAACTAGGGTTTCGATTTTGGAAGAACGGTGGAACCCTAAGTACTTGTCTCCTAGCATGAAATAATAATAGCTTAAATGGATTTAGGTTTATTCAGCTTAGCTCACGAGTCCCTCGAGGTCTTTAGACTTAACAGCAACGTCGGGATCCTTATTTATAAACCCTTGGTCATCGTCTAGGTACTTAGTTAAACCTCGGTTCACACAAATTGATGGATCGCACTCATAAGGGAACCTAAGGATTCTTCGCAAGGTTTGGAAGCCGGTCGGTTAAGCTAACCGATGATCCGAGAGATATCAATCGGACTTATGTGTATGCACGGTGGTGGCGTCTAACCGGTGGTTAGGTCAGTGCATTGGTTAATCCGATGAGCAGAGTCTTTGCCATTAGAATAATATACTCGCGAGCATATTAGGTTAGGATTAGATTAGGCTCTCCTAGCTCCGATTCTATCGTGTCTAGCACATAGCTGGCCGCAGTGATTCACGAGGCAACGGTGATGGTGTGTTCTAACAGAAGTTGACAGTGACGTTAAAGTTGGTTATGACCACGTGCAGTAGTTAGTTCAAAGTGGTTAGCCGATCATTGGGCAATGTTTTCACTAGCGTTGCACTGAGACCTGATTAATTAATGTCGCTCACCTCCCGACGCATTATCTAAATGTTTTAATCGGCTCAACATCGATCAACTGCATACGTAGCATGAACTGGTATTAGCGTTTAGCATACTGATTAAAGGTTGATCGAAAGTTAGTTACTATCCTAGATTAGCTAACTAACTAACAAATTAACTAACTAATTAACTAATTAACTAACTAACTACCTTAGCTAATTAACCAATTAACTAATCGATCAACTAATTAACTAATTAGCGCACTAACTGATTAACTAACTACTAACTAACTGCCCTAGTGTTTAAGTGGTTCACTAATCATATAACCGGTTCTTGCTATTTAAGGAGTTCGGTTAACTACCACGGAGTAGCAGAGCAGAGAGGAAAAATTGCTACCGAAGGAAAAGGAAGGAATAGGGAAGGAGGATAGGCGCCGTCGGCGGCAGTGGAGTCCACGGCGGCGGGGCTTTTGAGCTCGGTGGCCGGGGCAGTGGGATTGAGGGGCTGCTCACCGGAGGGGCTTGGGCTGGCGGCGCGGGCATGTGGCCGGCGGTGAGCACCGAGGGGCGACTCGGGAGATGCTCGGGGAGGGTCCGGCGGCGGCGGTCCTGCGGGGACTCCAGAAGGCGGCGGCGGGGACTGAGGTCCGGCGGCTCGAGCCCGTGGAGACCGACGGCGGAAAGGAGCCCGGATTGGCTGGTGGCGGATCTGGTGGGGCTCGGGAGCAAGGTGCTTGGGGATGACCGGCGGCTGAGCTGCTTAGGAGCAACCGGCGGCGGGGAAGGAGAGCTGCTCGGGGGTCAGGGGAAGCTAGCGGCGGCGCCTGGGGCGACGGCGGCGCCTGGAGCGACGGCGGCGCCTGGCGTTGGTGGAATGCAGAGGGCCGGTGGTGGCACGTGAGGGGCGGTCGTGGCAGGGGTGCTCAGTTGGTGTCTGGCAAGGAGGTCGGCGGCAGCGGCGTGGCTCCTAGAGGCCGGTTTGCTGGTGGAAGGTGGTACCCGGGTAATGGAGCGGTGGGCTGTGAGGACAGCAGTGGCTGGAGCTAAGGGGATAGGGGAGCTCGAGCTAGTAAGCTTGAGGGGAGCTCATGCAAAGAACAGAGGAGGAGAAGATCTGGCTGCTAGGGTGGGGAAGCTAGAGAGCTTGGGAATGGGGAAGAAGGAAAAGCTTGAGGGTGATTCGAGGAGCTCGGGTGTGCTATGCTGTCGGCAGAGCTTGCTATGGAGCTACACGGGGAGGTGATGGCCAGTGCTGTAGCTATAGGGGAAGTTGGACTTTGAGCTGAGTTGGTCCAATAGCAGGGAAGCAGTGGTTGTATTTGACGCGGACTAGAGAGGAAAAGAAATGAGGAGGACTGAGGAGAGAAGACTTAAAGGGGCTTGGGGAGTAGCTAGCACACGTGGTTGCTACAGTATTGTTAGGCATTGATTCCTGAGAGCTGGCTGCTGTGGAGCATAGTGCAGCTCAGACATTTCTCGTGTGATGGGAAAGAACTTAGGGACATGAAGTAAAAGGAGCAGCAGCTGGCTTTGATGGGGGCTGCACATAGCAAATGTGACCGGAGGGAGTGATGGCAAGTGCTGGAGACACAGTATAAGTAGTTGACCATTGCTGTTTTGGGAGTAGGGGTGGAGCAGAATGGAAATAATTACGTGCACATGGCTGGTACTAGCGCTGTATGTTTGAGGTGTTTTCTTCACTGCGCTACCGATTTGACTTGAGCAAATTACGTGGTTCAAGGATGGCAGGGATGCAGGGGAGATGGGGGAAGTTTGGCACCGATTTTGAGCTGGCTGGGCTGCGTGTCCAAAAGGAATAGTTTTGACAGTGCTCTGCACAGGATAATTTGGCATGGCTCACGCATGTGCTAGCAATAGGTGTAGTAAAAATTTGGCACCGTCGGTACGGAAGAGATGAGGTGCGAGAGAATTATACAGGGATTAGGCATCAAATGCAGTCCTTGAGGGTGGTGTGATTTTCTTGGAATTTATGGAACTTATTTTTATAGGGGCAGATCAGAGCGTGATTTTGCCCTGGTGTTCATTATTTCTATTTCTTAACATCATTGAATTGAGGATTCCTATTTTATTGCATAATTGAGTTGTATATGATGTCGGGTTGCTCCAGGAATTTACTCGCAAGATTTTAGAGAAATCGAGGAAGGTTAGATCTCGCGATTAGGGTTTTGATGGAGCTAGGAATTAAATAGCAAGGAAGGGGTCGGGTCGAGGGGCTAGGGTTCCGGGGTACGGCAAGGCGACGGGGTTAGGATAATGACAAGGCCATGGCGGTTAGGGTTCGGGAAGTATTGCATAGGATTGCGACAAAATTAAAGATGAGTTAGGGTTTTCGGGGAAATTGGATTTAAATAGGGAGGAAATAATCCGGGAGCTCGGTTTTAGGGTTTCGGAGCACAACAGGATGAGGCAGAGACACGGGGCTCGAGGTAGGACATTTATCTCGGCTTGGGACGTGTTGGTGACGAGGTACCGTTGACGCAGTTATGGCGGGAATGCAAGGGTAAGCGCCCACATATGGAATTGGGAGTTGAAGGGAATTGTTTGCGTTATTGGATGAAGTTCCGGGAAATTGGGGTTTTGACGGAACGGAGGTCGATAGAGGTAAAGACAAGTGCTTTCGTATTTGGCATTTAGTTTCCTCATGATTTGAACTACGGTTTTAATTAAGTGTATTCTCCGGCTGACATTATTAACGAAAAAGTTTTTGTTAGCCCTAATTTTCAGGTTTTGGGAAATCGGGGTGTGACAGTCGAGTGGGCAATCGAGCTCGGTGAGTTCAATCTGCGCTTCGTCAGCAACCGGGCAGTCAAAGGCAAAGCCTTGGCCGACTTCGTCGCCGAGTGGACACCGGTGCCTGAAGACGAAGGGGAAGAAATAACCGCCAATCCGGGGCAAGAAGCAACCCAACACTGGACCATGCACTTCGACGTCTCCCTCATGCTTAAGGCGCGGGGGCTGGAGTGGTTCTCACCTCCCCGACAGGTGAAGAGCTCCAATACGTCGTGCAACTCCTGTTCCGAGCCACCAACAACATGGCCGAGTATGAGGGACTTCTCGTGGGGCTCCGCACCGCCGCGTCCCTCGGTATCCGGCGACTTCTTATCAAAGACGACTCCCAGCTAGTCGTCAACCAGGTGTCCAAGGAATGCCAGTGTTCAGATCCCCAAATGGTGGCATACCTGAGCGAAGTCAGGAGGTTGGAGCGGCGGTTCGACGGGTTGGAGCTCCAACACGTCCCGCGCCGCTACAACGAAGCCGTCGATTACCTATCGCGACTGGCGTCCTCTCGGGAGCTGGTCCCGGCTGGGGCCTTTGAAGAAAGGATCACTCGGCCGTCCGTCAAGGCCACCGACCAAGACGAAGGGGGAACATCGCGCCCAGGCGAGCCTACCCAGGCGGCACCTTCAGTGGGTATGAAAGTGCATCCACTCCCATGGAGCTTGGAAGGATGGCTATCTTGCCCCAGAGTTTGGTTTTGATGGTTATTGGCAATCCTCACCTGTGTCTAATGTTTTGCAATGAGTGTGAACAGGGATTAGATGGACAGGTGAAAGCTGAAGTGAGACAACTGTTGATGATGAGCCCTAAAAAGAGCAAGGAACTAGGAAGGTCAGAAGGACCAACTGAGCTAGGTTCCTGAGGCACAGTTGCGAGGAAGCCGAGGCTGTGCTCGAGGGCAAGCGAGGTGATGGTTGCTTGATGGAGTTCAAGGGCCGTGAATGCAAGCTTGATAAGTCCTGGAGGAGCTAGGAAGCTGGTGGATCAGGACCAAGGGTTCGCTGTGCGTCTACAAGGGCAGTCGTCTTCGGTGAAGAAGCTTGGAACCAGTGCCAAGGGTCTGAGCGAGCTGGACAGGGACTGTGGCGAGGCCATTGCTCTCTGATCAGTTTTAGGCTTGTAGTGAGCCGGCCAGAGTTGTGCTCAGGTGCTGCCTGAGGCAACCGAGTCCACCTGAGTTTGGCATCTGAGACTCAGGTGGGTAGCTCAGCCGCGGCTAGTAGGTTACCAGAGGTGCATGTTAGCTGAGTCTCAGATAGGTTAGGTCTGGTGGCTCTTTGTCTGACGTGGCATGAGGGTAACGGCTAGCTGCCAGGGACCCTATAAATAGGGAACCTGGGGAGGTTTTCAACCTCGAACCTTTTCCCAACCTTTGCCTCTAACCCGAAAGCAACCTGTTGAGAAAGAAAGAGCTCTAGGTCTCCAAGTGAGTGTTGCCTGCGTGCATCCATCGTGAGAGTGAGTTACTTAGTCCTTCAGGTGCAGCATTCGAGGTACTGGTTCCTCCAAGAGTGGGAGTGCTCTTGGAGTTGGTGAGCAAGCCAAGTCTTGTGTGGCTGCCACCAAGAGTCTGTGAGGGCGATTCGGGTCTGCCTGTCTTGCAGCAGCAAGATAAAAGAATTCCACACAAGAAAGGTACTCGAGGAAAGAGCACGATTTGGTGCCGGCTGTGAAAACAGCTTCCTCAACGGAGACGTACTGCTTCGCAAGAAGTAGGAACTTCGGTAAAACAAATCATTGTGTGCTTTACCTTCTGTCTTGTGATCTGCTCTTACTTATTCTGTTATCTATGCATGCTTAGATCACTAGCGCACCTTTATTTGTTGCACACTAACGGAGTTTCCTCACCTGAGACTCAGTTAGCTCCTGCTAAAGCTAGTACCTTTCGTGTTCACGTCATCTGATGCACTCACCTGACTCTCACACCTGAGACTCAGTTAGCTCTGAATATAACTTGCTCTACATCAGCTGAGTTTGCTGTCTGAGTGTCTGGTGTTTATCTGATAGATCTTGCTGAGTCTCAGTTACCTGCATCAGTTGCATATATTTTCTCTAGGATTGACCTATCTCCAGAAGAGAAACCCATTAGGCATTTTAATTTCTAGAGCCAACCTATTCACCCCCCCTCTAGTCGACTCCTGAGATCCCTTTCAGGGT